>BQNB010040117.1:0-47618 GCA_026074375.1 Tanacetum coccineum
TCTTGACCCTCACGAACACTCATTTAAAAGAAAATAAATAAATATTTTAATAGTGTGTTCCATTAATCCTAAGATTATTCACGAGAGTGAGTTTAATGAATGATGAAAATTTAACTTATTGCTTCATGATTGTCATATATTTTGTTTATGTGAAAGACTATTTATTGTTACGTACAATGTGCACACTTTTGACAATTCATAAGTACAGTGTGTTTGAAAGACTATTTATTATACAAAACACAACTCTTGTAAAGTGCTATATGAAATAAAGTTATGTGTGTTATGTTGGATCAATTCAAACACACGCAGAGTTCGAAAGTACATTTTCTTTTACTTAAATACTAATGTATTAAAATGATCCATTTTCTCTTATTTAAGCGACCTAAGGTCAAACAAGGTAAGTTGTTGAAAATATTTAAACGTGTTGTTGAAAATGGATTAAATCGTTGGCAATATTTAGGTTAGTTTTAACACATTTAATAATATTCTTGACAAGTTATTGAACTCTTATTCCTAAGTATAATCCCATACTCAAAAAGATTTACAAGATGTTTATGTAACATTTGTAAATTAAGTGATCTATGCCTATATGCAATGCAAAAACAATTTCACAACTTAGTATAAGAAATCTAACAAAAGTTTTACTAGTGCATTTTTATGAGTACTAATAATGAACAACTTAAAAGACATATATTACACATATGTTTCTAGATAGATTAACTATGAAATGCTACAAGCACATAAAAATTTAACTAACTATATTAATACATACACATAAGTAATAATCATTTATCATAACGCACAAAAGTACTTGTCATCGTTTTGTGTATTAGATACAACAATGTATACTTAGCTCGGTTTTGTTTGAAAACGAATTAGTTTTCTTCCCATTTCAAAAATTTATTCATTTTAATATTTTTGAAAAGTTAATTACACCATTTTTCAAAGATATACCGACTAGAAATGCACGACTCGAAGAAGAAGGTAAAATACAAGTTTTACGTCAAAACGAAACACAAATTTTTGACCCCTATGTAGTATTTTGCATTTCTGAGTTACTTAAGTTTGGAATAAATACTTTGATGTATTTTTAAACGAAAGTAGACCCAATTATCTTTAAAATGATGGGTGGCACGACTTCTACGGACTTAAGGTTGATTTTATATGATTTTTCAAAGTTTCTGAAAATCTGCCGAATCAGACAGGAGGCCCCCTGACACACAGATTCACATTTTTTGTACAAAATCATTTAGTGACATAGCGAAAAGATGTAGAACTTACTGAGTTTGATACCGAACATAAAACACTTATTTTAAGCATCATTTTTACTTCGAGCTAGTATACTAAGTGTATTTAACAACAAAACTAATACAAGTTAAGCAACAAAATACTTTTCATATTTAATCTTTTTCATGGGTAATTTGTTATATGGATCGTGCTCTATTTTAAAAACCATTTGTTTTAAAAATTAGAGCGATGTGGCTCGTGATACCAATTGTGGAAATCGTAGAGGGGGTGAATACATTTCCATTTAAAAACTTAAAATATTTAGTATCAAATTATCCATCAAGTTAGATGCAATATGATGAGTGTGAATAATACATCTATATCCACTAGAACACGCCATAGCAATATAAACACAATCATAATGTTAACTCCTATCCATGACACAATCATCATCCAAACAATATAAGCAATAATCAGCACACATATAGATCTAATGCAAATATAAATGTAAGGCGATAAGGTAAATAAAGATGTAAATTAAAAAGTAAAAGAAAGTGCGAACCAGACACAATAATTTATAGTGGTTCGGTCATGAAGTACCTCTTTGCCCTACTCCACTCCTCGAGTACCCAACTCGAGAGTAACTTCACTAGTCAACAAGCTCCCTTTAGGCGGAGAAAAACCATACACAACTAAGCTTACACCGATTTCCGACACTAAGTCAAATGTCGAGTTCTAATCATAACTAGAACCAACCTATCACAACTTATGTATTTTGAGGACTAAAATACTAACCGCACAACTTCATTTCATGACACAACTTCACTTCACCGCATAACTTCACTTCACCGCACAACTTCACTTCACGACATAACTTTACTTCACAGCACAACTTCACTTCACCGCACAACTTCACTTCACTACACCTAGATACTAACACGATCACAACAATCTAACTCTTCTTTTTATGATCACCACGATCTAACTATACTTTCTATGATCACCACGATCTAACTATTACACAAGTTTGGAATACATGGACTCGATCTATACATTGTGAATGTAAGACATGTCACGAATGCACTAACTAAACTACATAACTTTGTATCTTGATGATAACGAGAGTTCTTCTCTTGCACATGGAGGAATAAGCTTGAATCACTTGGAAACAAATGCTTAAGATTAAATAATCAAAGGATTGTAGGTGATGTATAAACTGATTTTAGATAGAAAATAATTAGTGCAAAAGGTGAAAAAATTAGTGGGGAATAGTCCAGTATTTATAAGTAAGCTGGGGAGCGTTTTTGTCTGGCCAGCCCCCTTAATTCATGTGCCGGCCCCCTTATCACTAAGGGGGCCGCCCTTATATTTAAGGGAGCCACCCAGGCCTAGACGCCCCCTTTTTTGTCTATTCGAGTAGAGGTGTTTTCTGAAACATTTCTAGCCGTTTTTATGTAGAAAATTTGAATTCAAAATATTTATTTTGATTAAAACATTTCTTTTAAATACAAAAATGTTTTGTACATGTTTTAAAAAAATGTTTGTTACATTTTATAAAAATGTAAGCTTTGAGAAAAATAAAAATTCCTTTGATCATAAAATAAATTAAGAATTTATTTATTCATACCTTAAGTGATTTACGTCGGGTGCAAACTTCGTTGAAGCAGACTTGAGACGTCGAGAGATGTTGTCGTATGAATGCATTGATGATTTGTGATCACGAGTAAATTAAGCACTTTACGTTATTTGTTATAAGTTACATGTTTGTCATTAAAAAAACATGAAGAGAATGTATAGATTAAATATCGTAATATTTCAACTAACAAAGAACACATGGGCAAGTATGACCCTTTCGTATGTAGCTAGCTTGGTGTGGTAAGCCGAGGTCATTCACTGGGATTTGGGTGTTTTCGATTGTGAAGAATCTATGTAATAAGTAACACAAAAGTGGTATAATAGTTGTCACGTTCCATAATACCATAAAACATATAACAAGAATCAAATAAGCAAACTTGCAATTAATGATTAAAAACACTTGTTTGGAACTAGTATTCATATCAATGGAGTGTTGGAATATCGGTTAGATACTTAAGCAATAGCAAACAAATCAAAGTCACACAATTCCAATCAATGGGTAATATCATGAAATTGTATATAACACGGGTTATATTAACGAACCCTTTTGACCTATGATCGTTATTATAAACCGATTCATTACAAGCCACTTGTTAGAAAGATGATTTTACCAATTAGTTCATAAGAGCTCTTTTGACCTATACTCTTGATTAAACCTTTATGAGTCAATTAACTTGTATATTCATAACAAGAAATCCTTTTGACCTATAGATTTGATTATGATTTATCAACAAACTAGTTAGACACGTATCAATCCAATCAAACTCATAAGCAAAACCATAAATCAATGTTGCAAAATATCAAACACTCCATATCCATGTTTACATCATCCCAAACAAGTAAAAGAAAACTACTCCATGATTATTTCAATCAAACGCAAAGGTTCAAGAATCATAACAAGCATAAACATTCTGGAAATATAAAAGTAGATTACCAAAGTATGATTACAATAGGTTATGGAAGGATTTAGAGCAACCCTTAAACCTCCAATCGACTATACGCTTCGTACCAATCCGGAAAATGGTTCCCAACACCTTTCTTGAGCTATTGTAGCACAAATGGTTAAGTGTGTGGGAATGTGGGACGTGTAGGTGCTATAAAGGAGGTCATGGGTTCGAACCCATGGCTTCCTTTTTATATATTTTTTTTTTTTGAAAATTTTGAAAAAAAAAAGTGTAGATAAGCTGAAAATAAGCTACTTTATTAAATACAACTATTTTTAAAAGCATTAATATAAGCTGAAAAACCAGCTTAAAAACTTGAAAGATTAAAAACATTAACCTATATTTGAAGCTTTTGACTAAACTTAATCAGCTATTAATACTGTAGTTAATGCTAGAATATGGACTGACTTATGCTATTAAATAACTAAGACACTATTCTAATAAGCCTGAACTTAACCGAAAAAAGCAAGCTATAGCTAGGAAAAAATATTAAGCTCTTAAAGCTTAAAACTGAGAGAAAAAAAAGGCAAAAAGGCACTTTGGAGCTTAATTTTAAACACATCAAATGGATCCTAGTACACTAAAAGCGTACACTACTTAAAACCTTAGCCAAAAAGCTACATGTAACTGCTTTATAAACATATTTGAAAATCATCGAGCTCAAATGATAAATCAATTTGAAAAGTGATTAAATACTCAGAACCTGTTGAGTTTGCTTTTGGTTTAAAAAGACATAATGCAACTTTGACAGCTTAAATCAGATGACCTATTGAACTTATTTTTAGAAAATAAGCTCAAGCAGATTAACAATTTCCTATAAACTATTTGTAAACTAATTTTCAAAAACTATATATAGACTTTTAACTATTGAAAATTAGTTTGATATATTGCTTTACTTTGTCTTATTCTTACTGCTGATGCAGTTAGCACACAAAATGACTACAAACTAAATTTAGGCATGAAAACTAGTTACTACAACTATAAAATAACAAACTAAGAGCAATAAGAGCAATTAAAACCACTAGAACAGATTTGTACTAAAAATGATAATGAAACTCAGCTTAAACCTAACAGATTTTATCTACTAAAGCTACATCATAACTTAAGCTAATAACACTCTATAGAAACTTTAGATAACTACTTTAATAACTGACAAATGGAATTTGAAATCCAACCTTATGGTTTAATTTGCCTTGACTGCACTAATTCTAGTTTGTGCTTGCCTTTCCACAACACTATTAAGGTAGTCTAATATTTATTTTACAGCTTTTGATTAGTAAGATTTAGAGGTACAAAGGAAGCAATTCCTGATTCTTATAGTTATTATAAGACCTAATAAGCATTTAGCAACAATCAAATAAGCCAGAATGAAAAGCTATAAGCTAATGCCATATTTTTGGTTTTTTCACTGATTTTAAGACAAATAAGGTAAACTAAAGATTTTCCATACATATCTACACAATAAAAGCTAAAAATCTAAACTATAATTATAACATTTTAGAAAAACTTAAATTTAATGAGCAGGACTTTTGTAAATTAAGATATCAGTATCTAAATTAGCTTAAATATAAAAGAAAACTTACAAGAGCCTCTGCTCTAAACAAGGCTATAATAAGGCTCTTAAGAGCTATCAACAAGCTCCAGCTTATCCTAGGATAAGCTGGTAGGGTCCTGGAAGCCCATCCTTAATTGGCTTCCATTCCATTTAATAAGCTGAGGTAATTATGAGGGTGAATTTGAGTCGGTTAAGCTCAGCTAAAGCTTCTTGAGATCTTAGTTGAGCTAATAGATAGACTCTATGCTAAATTTGAGTACTTATTGAGATATATGTAAACCAAAAGAACTTATTCATCCAATTGCATTAAGGTAAAACAGTGCTTAACAATCTAAAACACCATGAAACTTAATTTTTTTTATTAATATGAAAAATGATTACAAAATTTAAACGAAATATTTACATTAAAAGATGAACATTAAATTTATGAAAGATTACATAAAACAACGAAGCTAGCTTAAAAATACCTAACTAACTATACTAACCTTCCTGTTGTGTGCGATGAAGCTTGTTTTATAGGAGTCATGATAAGCTTTCAGCCTTGGAGTTGGTTTAAAACACTCTCCAGGAATCCTTGACCTTTCATTTGTAACTGAAAAAGCATCTTAAATCTGAGCCCTTGGATGAGAATGTCACACGGATTGCCAGCGTGGCAATCCGTGTTTTGATCCCTCACTTGTGCTTTATTTTGCCTATTTTTAGTGTAAAAATCCATTCCTTGGTGTGCTTTCTTGCATCCATGTGTCATTCCTTGATCCTTCTTGACCAATATAAGCTCTTATGACGTTTCTTTTGTTGAATTCATCAATTATAATCTGGAATCTTAGAGCCATGTCATCAATTTGGAATTGCCCTTTGATTTTAACGCAGAGTAACTTGAAGGAGATGATGAATAGTAAATCCGAACACACGACTGTTTTACCACTTTGATATGTTTGACTGGTTTCGACCGGCTTATAAGGACCGTATGATTTGGCGCTTACAAAGGATTTGGGCTGTGGATTCTTTTGGGCTCGTGGATTATTTATAAAGGGTTGGTATGATGATAACGATCGTTAGTCTAAATGTTCAAAGGGACTAACGGTGTTGTTAAGCATTTTAGGGTTTCTAGTGAGATGTTTTTATATTAAGGTATTTGTGGCATGTTGATATTGGCTAAAACATACATATTTTGTACCCCGTAAAACCATAAAAGGATAAAAACACTTAAAATATAGTTAATTGTGTTGCAAATGTTTGACATTGTGTTTTTTATGTTCTTACGGTAAAAAGGTTTTAAAAATCGAGCAAAAACGGTAATTTTTGGGTGACTTTCGATGACGTTTTCACATTTATCGAGGTCCAAACGAAGTCGTGAATATTCCTCGATCACACCATTGGGAAAGAGCACGAAAAAATGAGTCCAACGATATCGCGTATTTCATATTTAAACTTTTTTGTGATTATAAACTGTTTTGTCCTGTTTAAACACTTATTTTGCATATATACTAATGTAACTATGCACTAGCACAGCGGTAAGGCTGTGTGTGCATAGTTTCACCCTCAAAGGTCCCATGTTTGAACCATGCTAAGGCTCTTATTATCCACGTCAACTGCCACGTGGTGCCACGTGGCGGACCCGACCCGGACCCGACCCGAACTCGACCCGGACCTGACCCGATCTGACCCGGCCCATGACCCGACATGACCCGGCCCATGACCCGACTTGACCCGGCCCAGTCCTGACCTGGCCCAACTGTTGACCCGCCTTGACTGGCGGTCAACCACCGTTGACCGGTGGTTGACCGGTGGTCCGGCGGTGGTCCAATGATGGTCCAGCGGTGGTTGACCGGTGGTCCGCCATCGTTGACCGTCGTTGACCGCCGTCGTTGATCGATGGTCCGGCCGTGTTGACCGTCGTTGACCACTGTTGACTGCCGTCGTTGACCACCGTTGATCGGTAGTCCGGTGGCGGTTGACCGGCGATGGTGTGAATAGTAAAAATGCCACGTGGCACCACTCAGGTGGTGACACGTGGCAAACTAATCATTGGTGTACGAGGTTGCAGGAATTGCAGGTACGATGTACTGTAGCAGTCCGAGGTGGCAGACTTTACAGGATCAAGGGATTTTTAACAGTGGATGCTCTAGGCATATGACTGGAAACAAGTCCTTTCTTACAGATTATCAAGATATTGATGGTGGATTTGTTGCATTTGCCATGAAGGAGGCTAAAGGAGGACTAGATTACTAGGAAAGGGAAAAATTAGGACTATAAAAAATTAGACTTTGAAGATGTATACTTTGTAAAAGAACTTAAGTTTAACCTTTTCTCTGTCTCACAAATGTGTGACAAGAAAAGAACAGTGTTCTTTACACTGAACTAAAAAAAATGTCTTGTTCTATCTCCTAACTTTAAACTACTTGATGAAAGTCAAATCTTGCTTAAAGTCCCCAAACAGAACAACATGTACAGTTTTGATCTAAAGAATATTTTTCCTTCAGGAGGTTTGATTTGTTTATTTGCAAAGGCTACAATAAATGAGTCTAATTTATGGCATAGGAGGCTTGGTCATATAAACTTTAAAACTATGAACAAACTTGTGAGGGGAAACCTTGTGAGAGGTTTGCCTTTAAAGCTTTTTGAAAATGACCAAACATGTGTTGCTTGTCAAAAGGGAAAGCAACACAAAGCCTCCTGTAAGACCAAGAATGTGATCTCTATTTACAAACCTTTACAGTTATTACACATAGATTTATTTGGCCCAGTTTCTGTAAGATAAAAATAAAAAGTCTTACGCCTATTTGTCCACAAGATACTTACTAGATTCAATTAGGTTTTCTTTTTGGCCACTAATGATGAAACTCCTAAGATCCTTAAGAACTTCATAATTGGCATAGAAAACCAAACAGACCATAAGATTAAAACAATCAGATGTGACAATGGAACTGAATTCAAGAATAGAATTATTCATGAGTTCTGTGAAATAAAGGGTATTAGGAGGGAATTTAGTGTTGCTAGGGCTCCTTAGCAAAATGGTGTTGCTGAGAGGAAAAATAGGACACTAATAGAGGCAGCTAGGACTATGCTAGTAGATTCCAAATTGCCAACTACCTTTTGGGCTGAAGCAGTTAATACTGCTTGCTATGTCCAAAATAGGGTGTTAGTTATCAAGCCTCACAACAAGACCCCTTATAACTTTTCTACAGTAGAAAAGGCCTGCCTTAAAGCTTCATGAGACCATTTGGGTGTCATGTTACAATCCTAAATACCTTAGATCACCTAGGTAAGTTTGATGGAAAATCTAATGATGGATTCTTTGTAGAATACTTTATCAATAGTAAAGCATTTAGAGTATTTAACACACGAACCAGATTTGTAGAGGAGAACCTGCACATAAATTTTCTTGAAAACAAATCAAATGTGGCAGGAACAAGACTTAACTAGATGTTTGATATTGATACTCTAACCATGTCTAATTAATTATCAACAGTGTTATTGCAGGGAATCAAACTAAGGTAATAAGCGAAGTACCAAAGCATATATTGAAGAGGACAATGAGGAATGAAAGACAGTTCCTGGTCCACAAACTGTAATCCTACCAATTTTGCGACCTTCTGATTCTAAAGTCCAAAGAGCTCAGAAAGATGAAGTTTGCTGATGAAATGCTGGAAAGAAGAATGGAGTTCTGGATCCAGCAAAAGAAGGTGACAAAAGTGGTCAAGGGAAGGCTACTAACACTAGCAGTACTAACAAACTTAATATTGTTAGTTCATCAATTGATACTGTTAGTTTTTCTTTTACTACTATGGATCCAGGAAGAGAAAGAGCCCAAAGGAATGAGTTTGAAAGTGTGTTTGGACAAGACAAGGATGTTAATGGCAACAGTATCTATAGGATGTTCACTCTTGTTAATACTGCTGGATCCTCTTGTGATAATCTTGATGGATCAATCTCTGTTAATGCTGCTACTCTGATCCAAGTATGACATCTTTGGAAGAAACGGGCATTTTGATGACGCATATGATGATAGAGAAGTGGGTGCAGAGGCTGACAGAAACAACTTAGAACTTTTAACTGTTGTTAGTCTTATTCCCACAACGAGAGTACACAGAGACCATCCTAAAGACCAGATCATTGGAGACCTAAACTTAGCAACTCAAACAAGGAGAATGATTAATTTTTCTAAAGAACATGGTATGGTTAGCTACATAAACAAGCAGAGAAGAACAAATCAAAAAGATTATTAGAACTGCTTATTTGCTTGTTTTCTCTCTCAAAAAGAACCTAAAAAAGGTGATTCAAGCTTTGACAGATCCAAGCTGGATAGAAACAATGCAAGAGGAGCTTCTGCAATTTAAACTTCAAAAGGTTTGGACTCTGGTAGATCTTCCTAAAGTCAAGAGAGCTATTGGAACTAAGTTGGTGTATAGAAACAAAAAGGATGAGAGAGGTATAGTAGTTAGAAATAAGGAAATATTAGTAGCACATGGTTATACTCAAGAGGAGGGCATAGACTATGATAAAGTTTTTGCTCCAGTTGCTAGGATTGAGGCAATTAGGCTGTTCTTAGCCTTTACTTCATTTATGGGCTTCATTGTTTATCAAATGGATGTAAAGAGTGCTTTCCTGTATGGCACTATTGAAGAGGAGGTTTATGTTTGTCAACCTCCAAGGTTTGAAGATCCATAGTTTCCTGACAAAGTTTACAAGGTAGAAAAAGCTTTATATGGTCTACATTAAGCTCCTAAAGCCTGGTATGAGACCTTATCTACCTACTTATTGGAAAATGGATTTAGAAAAGGAACTATAGAAAAGACTTTGTTTAGCAAGAAAGACAAAGGTGATATCCTGTTAGTGTAGGTGTATGTTGATTACATCATCTTTGGGTTTACAAAGAAGTCTTTATGTGTTGAGTTTGAGCAGATGATGCACAAGAGATTCTAGATAAGTTCAATGGGGGAGCTCACTTTCTTTTTAGGATTGCAGGTACAACAGAAAGAGGATGGAATCTTTATCAGTCAAGACAAGTATGTGGCTGATATTCTAAATTTTTTTGATTTTGTCACTGTGAAGACAACAAGCACTCCAATAGAGACTAACAAGGCATTGATAAAGGGTGAAAAAGCTGAGGATGTGGATGTTCACTTATATAGATCAACGATTAGATCATTGATGTACCTAACAGCTTCTAGGCCTGACATAATGTTTGTTGTTTGTGATTGTACAAGGTTCCAAGTTACACCAAAGACTTCACATCTTCATGCTGTGAAGAGAATTTTTAGATACATAAAAGGTCAGCCTAATTGGGACTTTGGTATCCTAGAGATTCACCATTTGATTTCTGATAGTGATTATGTTGGAGCTAGCTTAGACATGAAATCCACAATAGGAGGTTGTCAATTTCTTGGAAGAAGGTTGATTTCATGGCAATGTAAAAAGGAAGACTATTAAACTAAAAGATCCTTCTATGGATTTCTATTAATTAACAAGGAGAATTGTGTTTTTGGATTCGTTTTCCTTCTATGGCTGTGGGTTGGGTTTCTTATATACTACTGAAACCCTAACCGCCTGTTACACAAAATGCGTCAAAGAGATATGCACTATCATTTCCTAAGATAGCTCAAGCATATCCTTATCACTAACTAACTATACTACTAACCCAGACCAAATATAATACTACCAGGACTAACTATTGTTCTACCAGCAGGAACCATATTTGGTCTACCAGCACTAACTATGAAGTTATCCTTACCAGTAGGAACTATATACCTACCAATAGGAAAATTATACTTATCTGTGGAACTATCAATAACCTATAGTAGTATCTAACATTACTATAATCTAACAGGTCAACCCAAATTGGGCCTTTGGTATCCTAGGGATTCACCATTTGACTTGGAAGCTTTTTTAGATAGTGATTATGCTGGAGCTAGTCTTGACAGGAAATCCACAACAAGAGGTTGTCAATTTCTTGGTAAAAGACTGATTTCATGGCAATAAAAGATTGATTTCATGCTGCAAAGAGTATGTTGCTGCTACAAATTGCTGTGGACATGTGTTGTAGATCCAAAATCAAATGCTTGATTATGGGTTCAATTTCATGAACACCAAGATTTACATTGATAATGAAAGCACCATTTGTAGTGTAAAAATCCAATGTTTCATTCTAAAACCAAGCACATTGAAATAAGACACCATTTCATTAGAGATTCTTATGAAAAGTGGCTCATTCAAGTGATTAAGATTTATATAGATCACAATGTTGCAAACTTGCTCACAAAAGCATTTGATATTGGCAGATTTCAATATCTAACTGCCAGTATTGGAATGCTTAACCCCTAAAGCATTAATTGATGGGAGGTTAATAAGTGTCAAGATGCAGTGGATTATGCTTGACATGAGATGGAACAGCAGCTAATGATGAAATATAACTTACTACTAATATGTATAATTACTTCTGCTATTATAATAAATATTGTAAGATTTGAGAGAAAGCAAAAACAGATAAAGAGAAAAAGTGGGATTAAAAGAATAGAGAGATGTGTGAACTAAAAACAGAAAGAGTGTTTAAGTGAGAAAAAGAAATGAGAGATGTAGTGAGTTCAAAAACAGAAAGAGAGATTTGTGAAATAAAAACAAACAGAGTGATTCAATGAGAAAAAGAATTAAGAGATCCAGTGAGCTTAAAAAACAGAAAGAGAGCTTGTGAGAATCAACATTGATGATGAAAATGCTTTTTGGAATGCCTTTAAGGTTAAAACCGTACACTCAATAAAAATTAATACTGCTAGGCATTTCTTAATACTGCTGGGAATTATTTAGTATTGTTAGTCTAAACTTAGTACTGCTAGGCATTACTTAGTACTGTCAGGCTAAACTTGGTACTACTAGGCTACCGTTAGTACTGTTTGGGGCATAACAGATTTTTGGCAATTAAATATAGCCGTTGAGATATTTTTGCCAAATATTTCACTTATAGGGGTCTATAATTTAGATAATTCTTGATCTTTCTTTCACTTATAAGCTTTCTTCAAGATAAAGAATCCATTTTATTCAGTCGGTCCAATCAAAACCCTTAAGCGCTTTTCATAAAATCTCAATTAACTTTGCTAAACTCTCCTACTCTCATTAACGAACATAAACCCAGAACCCTTATCATAACTCAATCACTAATGGCGAATTTGGAATTCTACGACAAACACAACATGGTTTCTTATCTAAAGAAACCAACTGGGAGTGAAGGATTCCAAGAGATAGTATATTTTCTCAATGGAAGTCATATAAGGTTTACTCTTATTAAGAATCCTACTATCTATGTATCTCTAATCGAAAAGTTTTGGCAGACTGCTACTGTCAGAACATTGATAATGGAGAACAAGAAATAACTGCCACAGTTGATGGCAAAGAATTCACTATTACTGAAGCATCTGTTAGGAAACATCTCCAATTAGCAAATGTAGAAGGTATTAGTACTTTGCCAACTACTAAAATTTTTAATCAACTCTCACTGATTAGGTATGTTTTAACTGATGATAAATTGACTTTTCAAAAAGGCAAATTTTCCCCTCAGTGGAGATTCTTGATCCATATCATCCTACACTGTCTTAGTCCTAAGAAAATTTGTTGGGAACAATTTAGCAGCAATATAGCAACTGCTATTATTTGATTGGCCACAAACAGAACTTTTAACATTTCTAAATTGATTTTTGATGGTATGGTGAAAAACTTGGATAGGAAATATAAGTTTTTAATGTATCCAAGATTTATTCAAATATTTTTGGACAAGCACAAAAGATTTCTTACTCCCCATAACAGAAAATATATTTCTCCTACTTTGACTCCAAAACTTTTTAGCAATATGAAAAGAGGTTTTTCTGGGGAACACACTCCTTTGTTTCTAAGTATGCTGGAAATTCAAGCAAAAGAGGGTAAAGGTTTAGGACATCCCTCTGAACCCCAACCACCACCTTCTAATGCTCAACCCACTTATGAAGAACCAATCCCAAATGTTGAATCATCATCACCCCAAAATACTCAAATACTTAAGCAAGCCTTACAAGAAGACACTCAGTTACCTCAAACTAGTGTGCCTATACCAAATGTAGCAGATAAGGCTGTCTTTAAGGAGTGGGATAACAAAGTGGTGAGGGCTACCACTACTGCTGCTAGCTTTGATGCAGCATAGGCTAGTGGTAACATAACTAAGACCTAGTCCATGGCAATATAATTGTGGCCTTTCTGAAGGAATTGGTGTCGGTCGGTCAGTCAACAAGGTACCCAAGAAGCACATGGAGGGGGTTCCAATGCCTCAGACTAGGTCTAAGAGGGTACCTACATCGTCCTATGATACCTCTCCTAAGAGTTAACACACTTGGAAGTGATGAAGGCAGTATGACACTTCTAGAATTGACGGTTTTATGTACTACATTGTCTAAGAAAGTGGAGAGATTGGAGGCAGACTTGAAGCAAACAAAGAAGGTTTATGGTGCTGCTTATAACCAATCTTATAAAAAGGTTGAGATAATTAGAGAAACTGTTCCAAGTTAACCAATCTAGAAGAAAAGCAAAGATTGTGGTTTCAGATGATGAACGAAGTTTAGAGGATTCTTCCAACAGGGAATAAGGATGATAGAAGAAATTGATCAAGATGCAAGAATTACTTTGGTTACTCCTACAAAGGATAGTAGTCAATAAGATCAACCTGAATATCAGTTAGGAGTCCTTAGTGAAGCTAAACTTCTTGTAGATGCAGCTAAAAAAATGTTAACACTTATACTAGAAGAAGAAGGGCAGTTAGTACTGGCAGTAGAGAAGTTAGTACTGCTAGTAGGTTATTTTAGTTCTGCTAAAAATCGTTAGTTAAATACATTGGTACATCAATGCATTGTTAGTATTGCTGGTCTATGCGTTTATGAGGTTAGTTATTAGTATTCCTCACCAGTTGTAGTCAATGATAATGGGTAAGGGTATAATGATAGACTTTGAGGACGAACATACTAAGAGAACAAAATTACCGCAAGAACAAGATAGGCTTGGACATGAAGCAACTGTGAGACTGCAAGAGGAACTGGATGAAGAAGAAAGACAAAGGATGACTAGAGTTCATTGGTATGTGCTTAATTACACATACCTTTCACCTATAAAAACGAGCTTAATTGACCAAAAAATGAACATAAAATGCCAAATATATGCTTGTTTTATGATTTATGCTGTGCAGGTACCGTATATTCACTAAAGGACAAAAATCAAGCCAAAACGGACAAAACCGAGCACGGAATGGAAAAATGTGAAAAAGTCAAAGTCAAAGTCAAAGTCAAAGATGAAGCCGAAACCGAAGAATACTTAATAGGCCCACCCACACCTATCTAATAGGCTGGGTCAGCCCATTAAGGTATTACATGAAGACCAAAAAATAAGTTAAAGGCCCATTTCCTTTTAACTTATAACAAGCCCAAACACATAACCAAGCCCAATACCAAATCTGTTAACACCATTAGTCCCCAAGGACCGTGGTTGCAATAGAAGTATACAAATTTAGGGACTGAAGTTGTTAGATCCGCAAACATGTACACCACAAAGGAAAATCCGTGTAACACAACTATACGAGATAAGGGACCAAAACTACCAAATCATAAATAACTTTCATAAAACAAACTTCCCGCCAATTCTACTGTGCATCTTCTCACACACAGTGCGTGACCTGCTACCCCACACCCCAAAACCTGCTACCCTGCTCCCTAAAACAAAAATGTCATTTTCTCTTAACCCCACTTCACTAATACTAAAAATCCACCTTGGCAATCCTAAGCTTTCCTATTCGTCCAAGGGATGAAGACAAGAATTCAAGGGCTAAGATGATAGGACTTGGTGAGCACTCAAAATGAAGGGCTAAGATGACTTGGTGACTTACTCACACAACTAGCACAGCTGCAAACCCTCTCACAAAAGAAACATACCTCAAAGGGACTCAAGACCTAATCCTCTTCTATAAATAGGACCCTTGTAGCCATTGATGAGGCAGCTAGTTTTTACTTTTCAGCTTATTTAGTTAACTTTTAGCTTATTGTCTTTAAAATTCAAGCATTGTAACTATTTTTAAGAATTAATGAAAAGTTGAGGTTTTATGTTTAAATTCTATGTTTTCTTTGATGTTCATGTTCCATTGTTTTAAAAGTATTTTATAATCCTTTATAAGCTCTAAATTACTTATTTTAGTTGTTTACTTAAGCACTATAAACTGTTCCATAGTTTATAGTGTTTAAGCCTTTTTCACTCAAAATCACTCAAAAAGCTCTATTGGAAGATAAGCCAGATTTGGAAGGGCTTATAGGGTTATACTAGCTTGTTTTCAAACAAGCTAGAGTTTGTAGATCAGCTCTCTTTTAAGCATGTTTGCCCTGTTTTGAGCAAGGGCCTTTGTAAGTTTTTTATTTTCAAGTTTTAATTTAAAACTGCTTATTGCTTATATAGTGCTTATTTACTGTTTAAATCTGCTTATTGTTGCTTATTATTATGGTTAATTGCTTATTTATGCTTTCTTGTTGCTCACATGTCATTTTGTTATGTTTTTACTTAAAACTTCCATTTATTTGCTCGAAACTGCTTATTTTAGTTTGCTTATTTTAAGTGCTTGCTTTTAGGTTTACTTGTCTCTTATTACTTCCAATATTTGACCTTAGTCTTTTAATTGTTTTAAGTATATTTGCTTGTATAAGTCTGGTTTTTAGAAGCTTAAAATTCGGTTTTAAACTTCTTTATAAGTGTTTGGGTTAAAGGTGTCAAATGGGTCAAAATTGGGTTTTAAACCTGTTTTTGGGCTGTTAAGCCAAGTTTGATAGCTTAAACTAAGATTCATAAATATGTTTTATAAGTTTACAAAGTTTAATATTACATTTTTTAGGTATTTAGTAATCATGGTTTGAATCTGTGGGTTTTGAGGTTTATATTTAAGCTTATTTGCTTTGAGTTTGATTAAGTGCTTGAAGGCACCATTTTCATGCTTGTTTAAGTCTATGTTGCAGTAAAAATGAGTTAATATAGTGTGTATTTGTCCATTTGAGTTTGTATCAAAACCTGTCAAAGTGTTAAGTTTCAGTTTCAAAGTTTAAAAAGGCATTTTTCAATCTCAATTTTAGATTAGCTAATGCTAGTTTTAGGGTTTGAAATTGCTTGCACAAGTTCTTTGTAGTGTAGGTTTAAGCTGTTTGAGCTTATTTTGAAGTTTAGTTTTTAATTACTAGCTTAAAATTAGGCCTGAACTTTTGCTTTTAGTCTTTATAAAAACTTGAACAACTCAGCATACACTGAGTCAAAAAGCCTTTTTCATAAGCCTTTTCATAGCTTATTTGTGTTTCAAAATGTTATTTCTTTGCTGATTATTATAGTTTAAAGTATAAGCTTGACTTTACTTTTGGTCTTTAAGCCATAAGGATAACTTAACTAGCTTAAAAATAAGCTAGAAAGTGCCCCTTTAGGCTATTTGGTTAAAAGTTTGGGCCAATAAGCTTATTTTCCTTTTCTGAGCTTATGGCTTATTGGATTTGCTTATCTTGTGTTTAATCCTACTTATTAGGTTAGGTTTAAAGTGATTTTAGCTTATTTAGCTTAGGTTAGAGCTTATTTAAGCTTTTTAGTACTTTTAGTTTAGAAATTTAAGTTAAAGAATTTGGTAATTCTGTCATTTTAAGCTTAGTTTAGCTCATCTTATTTGCTTATTTTTGGTCCATAGTACTCATTAGTTATAGCTTATTTCCTGTTGATAGCTTATTTGCTTTTTCATTAGCTTTTTAAGTCTAAAAATGTTTAACAGTTAGCCTTCAAGTCTTAGTGTAAAAAGCCAAGTACTGTCACTTTTAAGAGCTTATTTCTAACTTATTCTAGGTTTTTATAAAAAGTTATTTTACAAAAGTTGCTTATTTTTAGGTCCTTAAGCTTTTTCATAAAAAAGTTTGCAAAATACAAAAACTTTGGAGGCTAAGGAGAATGTCAAGGTAGCAAGGTCGAAACCTGAGACATCTCCCTCACTCACCAACATTTACTCACCACCACACAAACCATCCTGCCTTTGGGACGTTTTACGTTTAGTCTACCCACACATTTTTCTTTATACACGTTTTCTCCTCTATGGTTATAAGCTCCTATTCTGCTTATTTCAAATAGCTGGGGATATTGTTATAGACTTGTCACATAAGGTAGAAGGATTGGAATCTGATCTCAAGAAGACAAAGAAGTTGTATGCTACTGCTTTTAAGAAGTTAATCAACAGGGTAAAGTCTCTTGAGGATGAGTTAAAGTTTCAGAAGTCCAAGTCTAAAAGAAGGAGATTGACACTTGTTACCTCTGAAGATGAAGAGGATTTAGTTGCAGAGGATCCTTCCAAACAGGGGAGGAGTCTGATAGAAGAAATGGATTTGGATGCTGGAATTTCATTGGTTCCTCCACATGTTGAAGTTCAGGGGAGGTATGGACAGAATTTGGAAACTCAAGAAGGTTTTGGTGATGGTCAAGAAGTTAGTACTGCTGCACAAGTTTCAACTGCTGGTCCAGAAGTTACTACTGCTGATGCAGAACTTAACACTGCTAGTACATTTGTTAGTACTGCCAGTCCTCAAAGACATGCAGATACTACTGCTGATGATTTAACCCTTGCAGAGACACTTATGGAGATCAGAAAGAGTGCTGCTAAAGATAAGGGTAAGGCTAAAATGGATGAAACTGAGTCTCCAAGGAAGATGAAACAGAGAGAGCGGGTTCAAATTAGCAGGGATGAAGAAGTAGCTCAAAAGCTACAAGAAGAGTTTGATGCAGCAGAAAGACAGAGAATGGCTCAAGTGCATCAAGCAGCTCAGGGTTTTACAGATGCTGAATGGGATGATGTATTGGCTAGAGTTGCAGCAGATGAAGATTTTGTTCAACAGTTACAAGCAGGTGAAAAGTGTAGTGAAGAAGATTTACCAATGAAGCTTGTGGAACTTGTCAATCAAAGAAAGAAGTTCTTTGCTCAACAAAGAGCTGAAGCTAAGAGGAACAAGCCAATGACTCCTGCTCAACAAAAGGATTACATGTCAAATTACATCAAGAACCAAGAAGGAGGTTACTCTATTAAACAATTGAAGTCACTTTCATTTGAGCAGGTTAAAGAGATCTTGGAAACTACTATGAGGAGGGTACAATCTTTTGTGCCTATAGGTTCTGAGTTGGAGGTTCAGAGACTGAAAAGAGCAGGTCAAGAAGTTTTAGAAGAGCCTGTTAAAAGACAAAAGATTGGAGAAGCTTTAGGTTCAGGTGAAGAACAATCAGCAGAAAAGAAAAAAGAATTATCAGAAGAAGAACTACAGAAATTGTTAGTGATAGTTCCAGTGGAAGAAGTTTTTGTTGAAGCCTTACATGTCAAATATCCAATCATAGAATGGGAGATTTACTCTGAAGACACAAGAAGGTATTAGAGAATTATCAGAGTTGGAAACCATACAGAAGCTTATCAAATTTTTGCTGATATGTTGAAGAAATTTGATAGAGATAACCTGGTTAAGCTTTGGGATTTGGTTAAGGAGAGGTTCAATACAACAGAGCCTACAGATGATAAAGAGAAGGAATTATAGGTTGAACTGAAGAGATTGTTTGAACCAGATAATCATAATACTCTATGGAAGCATCAAAGGTATATGCATGATCCTTTAGTATGGAGGCTTTATGATACATGTGGTATTCACCATGTATCTTTAGTAAGAGGATAAAATCTTTATGCTAGTTGAAAAAGAATATCCATTGATAAGAGGGCTTATAACTGAATGTTGGCTAACAAGCTTCAAGTGGATCTATATTTAGAAATGGCAAATGAACTTTTAAGAAAGATCTTCTATCAAGCAAACAGACCAAGGCAGTAAGGTATTTGGAAGCATCCTCTTAGCACATATGGTTTAATTTGAAGAAACTTGATGATTAACAAGATGAATATCAAGTTTAGGGGAGGACTGTTAGGAATAAAGGTTTCTCAAGTTTCTACTGCTGGTTGAAGAATCTACTACTGGTGAAGAATTAGAGAAAACAGTCTAAGTCATTAGTACTGTTAGTATAATAGTTAGTGCTGCCAGTACAAAGTGTTAGTATTGTTAGTTTATTAGTATTGTTAGTTATGTAGTTAGTACTGTTAGTTATAATAGTTAGTACTGCTAATGTGATATGCATTAGATATATTAGGAATAGATATGCATTATCAGTAGACGCGTTTTGTAAGTCTATTAAGGTTTCTTGGTGTATAAAATAAACCCTAAGGCATAGTGATATGTGTGAAAACACATATCCTTTTTATATCAATCTGTGGGTTTTGAGGTTTATATTTCAGCTTATTTGCTTTGAGTTTGATTAAGTGCTTGAAGGCACCATTTTCATGGTTGTTTAAGTCTATGTTGCAGTAAAAATAAGTTGATATAGTGTGTATTTATCCATTTGAGTTTGTATCAAAACCTGTCAAAGTGTTAAGTTTCAGTTTCAAAGTTTAAAAAAAAGGCATTTTTCAATCTCGATTTTAGATTAGCTAATGCTAGTTTTATGGTTTGAAATTGCTTGCACAAGTTCTTTGTAGTGTAGGTTTAAGTTGTTTGAGCTTATTTTAAAGTTTATTTTTTAATTACTAGCTTAAAATTAGGCCTGAACTTTTGCTTTTAGTCTTTATAAAAACTTGAAAAACTCAGCATACACTAAGTCAAAAAGCTTTTTTCATAAGCCTTTTTCATAGCTTATTTATGTTTCAAAATGTTATTTCTTTGCTGATTATTATAGTTTAAAGTATAAGCTTGACTTTCCTTTTGGTCTTTAAGCCATAAGGATAACTTAACTAGCTTAAAAATAAGCTAGAAAGTGTCCCCTTAGGCTGTTTGGTTAAAAGTTTGGGCCAATAAGTTTATTTGCCTTTTCTGAGCTTATGGCTTATTGGATTTGCTTATCTTGTGTTTAATCCTGCTTATTAGGTTAGGTTTAAAGTGATTTTAGCTTATTTAGCTTAGGTTAGAGCTTATTTAAGCTTTTTAGTACTTTTAGTTTAGAAATTTAAGTTAAAAGCCTTTTGGTAATTCTGTCATTTTAAGCTTAGTTTAGCTCATCTTATTTGCTTATTTTTGGTCCATAGTACTCATTAGTTATAGCTTATTTCCTGTTGATAGCTTATTTGCTTTTTCATTAGCTTTTTAAGTCTAAAAATGTTTAACAGTTAGCCTTCAAGTCTTAGTGTAAAAAGCCAAGTACTGTCACTTTTAAGAGCTTATTTCTAACTTATTCTAGGTTTTTATAAAAAGTTATTTTACAAAAGTTGCTTATTTTTAGGTCCTTAAGCTTTTTCATAAAAAAGTTTGCAAAAATAAAAACATTAGGAGTAAAGGAGAAGTCAAGGTGAGCAAGGCTCGAACCTGAGACATCTCCCTCACTCAACCAACACTTTACACACCACACCACACAACCATCCTGCCCTTGGGACTTTTTCGTTATAGTCTCCACACATTTTTCTTTTATACACGTTTTCTCCTCTTTGGTTATAAGCCCTCTTCTGCTTATTTCAATAAGCTGTTGAACCCAGCTTATTTTTTTTAGATTTAGCTTAGTGCAAAGTATTTTTCACAAATTTTTCAGAATTTTCCAAACTATTTTAATATTTTTAATTAATTTTTTATATTAAAACTGTTTTTAATTCATATTAAATAAAATAAAAGTCAAAAAAACCTAATTCTTTTTTTTTAATTTTCTTTTATCATTTAGGATTTATAAAAATTAAAATTTCATTTGTAGGGTTAAAATTTTAGAATTTGGGTTTTTAAAGAACGGGATTTGAATCCCGTTATCATTTTTAGTGTTTTAGCTTTAATTGCTTATCGTTTTTAGTGTGCCTTTACGTGTTTTAACATTTTAGTTATAGAAATAGAAAACCTAATCAAATTTGTGATATTCAAGCATTGTTTATCAAATGTTACCTTGATTTTCAAATTCGCACCTCGTCGGGACACGACCCGGGAAGGTTTTTAGGGATTTTACTTTGGTCAAAAGTAATTATCCTTTTAAAAAGTCTCACGGAATTCTTATCATTGATATTTTGAGATAATTCTTATTATTATATATTTATATTTATTATATATATATTTATATGTACTAAAGGAATTATTTTAAAAGAACCATTCATGCAGCAGCTCAATCTTTTACTGAGGAAGAATGGGAAAATATCAGAGCAAGAGTTGAAGCTGATGAAGAGCTAACTCAAAGACTACAAGCAGAGGAAAGAAACAAGTACAGTGAAGTTGATCAAGCATAGATGCTTGTAGATCTTATTAATTAGAGAAAGAGATATTTTGCTGCACAGAAAGATGAAGCAAAGAGGAATAAGCCCATGACACAGGCTCAACAGAGGAATTATATGATGAATTACATCAAGCACATGGGAAGTCATACACTGCAACAATTGAAAAAATATTCTTTTGATGAGCTCAAGGAGTTATTTGAAACTACAATGAAGAATGTCAACACTTTTGTATCCATGGAGACTGAAGATAGAAGAAGAGCATCAGAATTAGCAGCTGGAAGTTCACAAGCACTAATTACTGATTCTGTAGAAGTTAGAAGTTCTAAAAGGGGTGCAAAAGTAGGACTTGATCATGAAGGTTCTAAGAAGCAAAAGACTAATGAAGCTTCAGAGTTAGTTCAAGAACAGCCAGATGAAGAAGAAAAAGAATTGCCATAAGAGGATTTACAACAGATGATGATGGTAGTTCCAGTGGAAGAAGTTTATGTTGAAGCCTTATAGGTCAAATATCCAATCACAGACTAGGAGGTTTACTCTGAAGACATAAGGTATTGGAAAATTATCAGAGTTGGAAACCATACAGAAGTTTATCAGATTTTTGCTGATATGTTGAAGAAATTTGATAGAGATGACCTGGTTAAGCTTTGGGATTTGGTTAAGGAGAGGTTAAGTACAACAGAGCCTACGGATGATAAAGAGAAGGAATTATGGGTTAAACTGAAGAGATTGTTTTAACCAGATAATGATGACACTCTATGGAAGCTTCAAAGGTATATGCATGATCCTTTAGTATGGAGGCTTTATGATACATGTGGTGTTCATCATGTATCTTCAGTAAGAGGACATGATATTTTCATGTTGGTAGAGAAAGATTATCCATTGTTAAAAGGAGTTCAGATGTTAATGTTAGGTAACAAGCTGTTAGTAGAACAACAGTCAGAGATGGTAAATGAGCTTTTAAGGAAATTCTTCATACAAGCAAACAGACCAAGACAATAAAGTGTTTGGAAGCATCCTCTTAGCATAGATGGTTTAATTCAGAGAAACTTGTAGATTTGGATGACAATCACAAGTTTAGGGGAGGATTGTTGGGATTTAAACCTATCACACTTAGTACTGCCAGAGTTAAGTACTGCTAAAAGAAAGTTAGTACTGCCAGTACTAACTTAACACTGCTAAAGATTGGATAAAACAGTCTAAGTCATTAGTACTTTTAGTTTAATAGTTAGTGCTTCTAGTATAAAGTGTTAGTACTGTCAGTTTATTAGTATTGTTATTTATATAGTTAGTACTGTTAGTATACATAGATTAGTACTGCTTATGTGATATGCATGAGATATATTAGGAATAGATATGTATTATCAGTAGACTTATTTTGTAAGCCCATTAGGGTTTCTTGGTATATAAAAGAAACCCTAAGGCATAGTTAGAGATATAGATCTAGAAGTCATTTCTCATAGTTAGTATTCATAGTTTCAAGGTTATTCTGTAACTTTGATTGTGTTCAATATATTGAAAGTTTAGAAAGATCTTGTTTTACTATTTCATTGTTCTTCTTAGTATTACAAACTAGTTTTCGCATAGTTTGTAGTATTCACAATCTTAGTTTCTATTATAGTTGTCTTGGATCTATCCAACACAACTAAGCTTTAACAAGCTAAGTAAGATCTGTTCAAAAGGGATTAACAAAGGAAAAGTCAGCGAAGGTCCAGCCGGGTGGCTAGAAATTGAGCCCGGTGGCTCGTCCTCCAGCCTGCCGGCTAGCCATCCGGCCTTGCGGCTGGCCACACGTTTAAGCGTACACTTTTTCTTGTTTTTGCGTTTTAGCTTCCCGTTTAACTTGTGCTTGGTCGTGGGTCATTATAAATCAATATAACTTCATTTTAGCTCTATCTTGTGACTTAGAAGCTTCAATGGTAAAGCACGAAGAAACTTTCTTACGTGATTCTTGCTAGAGTAGTCTGGATCTAAAGATTTTAGACTAATCACAATAGCATTAAATCGTGTGAAGCCGCTATCAATAGTTTCTTCATTGGAGAGTAAGAACTTCTCAAATTCTTGAGTGAGAAGATCAATCTTGCAATTCTTGACTTGTGAATCTTGGTGAGTGATGATGAGTGTATGCCAAACCTCCTTAGCGGTTTTACACATGAATACTCGCTCGTATTCTTTACGTGGTAGGGCACTGTAGAGAGTCATATTGGCTTCGTTATTCTTGCCAAGTTGCTTCTTTTGCTCATCCTTAAGAAGATCGTACGGTGTTTCCTTAATCATCTTTGTTTCCGGGTCTTTAACTTCGAAATAAAAATCGCCGTTTTGAATGACTTGCCATAAGTCAATATCTTTGGACTTAACAAAAGTCTCAAAGTGGGCTTTCCAAAAGTAAAACCCGTCGACTTCTAGAAGGTGGTCTTTGCATAGAGCACCCCTCAACATAGTTCTCTTGAGCCATGGATCTTTACTTAAATTTTTCAAAAATCGGAGTTAGGATTTTGAATTTTTTAAAAAAGATGTTTTCAACTTAACTTGAGTAACCGCTTTGATACCACTTGTAGAACTGTAGAGGGGGTGAATACGATTTTCTTGACTTCTTCAAAGTTTATAAAACTTTAAGTCTCAAAAGGTTCTAGTGGTGTGATAATCTACTTAGCAAAGAAACAATAAGTAGATGGAGATCAATAGAGAGAGAGAGAGACCATGATATATACTGGTTCGGGAAGGGGGGTTCAGTCCTTCCGTACGTCTAGTTGTGAATCTATGACACATATACTATTCTAGTATATTCTTTATGGTGGACTACAAACCATATTACACTTTAACTCTACTAATATGCACAAAGATCGGCGCTCACAAAAAAGAGTTACTACCTACGGTTATCTGCCCTCGTAATCCACCCCTAAGAACCCGTGATTCAACATAATCTATAACCATAAAGACTTCCCCTTATAAGCTTACCAAACCCTAACTAGATCTATAATTATCTAGGCTTGATCCCACAGATGCAAGACTTCCCTTACAACTCGCTTGATTGAATGAAGATAGATGAACCAAGTCCTAACCTAACCTATAGACTTGATTATAATAGAAATGGTATGAGAAAGAAGACCCTCGACAAAACACATAAGTATGGATTAGGTACTTGTGTGGCTCTCTTGCAGAGATGTGTTCACTTCAATAGAATGATGAGATGAGAAGTTTGAAACATTTAGATGTTATACTTAGAGGATAGGAGAAGAGAAAAGAGAGGAAAGAATGTTTGCAAGAGATGAGGAATACAAAGGCCAAGAGGGGGTATTTATAGGCCAAAAACCTAAAGGTGGGTAAAATGATTCGTGTATGTGGCGCGCTAGCCGTGTGTCAGCGCGTGGCTAGTGCGCTAGAGACCCGATACCATTTTTTGGGTTTTTGGCTTTTTAACTACCCGCTCTTGTTAAACCCTCAATTCTACTTCATGCTATGAACTTTCAATCATTCTTATACTCAAGGTCAACCAACTCAAATATCCATTTGATAAAAGCGTTTGTGAAGTATTTAAAAGCCTTTTGTTTCTTCGATATTGAAAAGAGAGAAAAGAACTATCGGAAAAGGATAGTTTTGGTATTCCTCAAAATGTAACTATCTTAGTTAGAATATAACTAATGGTTTGAAAGGCTAGTTAAGGTATAAGAGAATATTCTTGGAATATTCTTTAACTTGGAGAGAAAGGGTGGATATTATGGGAGGAAGATTTGAAATTTCAATTTCAAATGTATTGAGCACATGTGTGAAATAGAAAAAGAGATAAGAATGGGTTGTGTATGAGTTGTCATGAGTTGGCATGATGTGATAATGATAGGATTAAAAGGAGCCTCTTGATCTTGTTTGAAGTAAAGGGTGGAAATGACAATGTGAAGGGTAAGTTAGATAGGTGAAGTGGCACAATCAAGGGTAGATAG
Organism: Tanacetum coccineum; assembly: GCA_026074375.1. NCBI lineage: Eukaryota > Viridiplantae > Streptophyta > Magnoliopsida > Asterales > Asteraceae > Tanacetum > Tanacetum coccineum. The sequence goes on from BQNB010040117.1 coordinate 25,564, forward strand.
GAAAGTGTGCTTGTTTAGATAGTGAATTGTGTTTATTTATAGAGGGAAGTGTGTTTTTTTTATATTTGAATTTCAATCCAAGGGAGGAGAAGATAGTAATGTAAGATGGATTGATATAATGGTAAAATCAAAGGATAAGATGATAGAGTGTATGTATGTGAGTGTGTGAGAAATTTAAATGGGTTGTAAGGAAGAAGGTGAATAGGAGATATGTGGTAGAGAATGTTTTGATGTGATGTGGAGGAGCCTATGTTAGGAATGAAGGGAACAAGAAGTATGATAAGTGTAGAATACACATATCCGTTTGTACTTAAAATAGCCCAAATAAACCCAAAACAAACCAAAAATAGCAAAAATATGCTTGTATTTGTGTTTTGTGTATGCAAGTACGGATAATTCAAAAAATCACATGAAAACCGTCAAAAACAAGCAAGCACGAACACGAGAATCAGAAGAGTACAAAGCCGAAGCCAGAAAAATCAAGCCTCAGTCAAAATTGGCCAAGAAAAATCAAAGATGGTCAAACTAAGTCAAACACAAAAGGACAAATCCTCAAAATGTTTCACTTTGGTCCCTCAACTCTCACAAAAGTACAAAAATGTCCCCTCCTCTAATTGGGCCTTACCTGGATCTAGCAAGCCCATAACTAGCCCACTTCCCTTTTTAATAAACCACAAGGGCTAGTTTTGCATTTTTCGAAAAGTCGTTTATAACTTGAAAAGAGGGAAACAAAGACAAGGACCATTGGTGTCATTAACCCAAAGTTTAAACCGTATTTTACCCCTTTCAGTTATAACTTGGCGCCAAAGAGGGAATTACTGTTCATCATCACCCTCATTTCACCCCCATGGTAAAACAAAGGGCAAATGAGAATTAAAGGGTGCGTTAGTCAATTCAAGGAAGCCCAAGTACAATGGCAGGGTCATTAAAGTTAAATCAAGAGATTCATTAGCTCACTCTCAAGCTCAAAGCCACGTCAATCATGGAGAAAGCACAAATTCATATGGGTTTTTGTGCTAAAATACTCACAAAAGAAACACAATGTCATCCAAAAGGGAAAGACAATCTGGCAATCTTCAAGTGTCCACCACAATGATCACGCTCACATAGCTCTCCATGATTGGGAAATGAATGGCAGAGATTGAAGGATAGAAGAGCAAGGTAAGAGGGCTAGAATCTTCTTTGTTCACCTATAAATAGGCCTCACCATTGACCACTCACACATAGATAGAGAGTTTTTTACAGATACTTTTAATTTAGATGTAGTTTAAATTTAGCTTAATGAATGTATAAATATTGTAATTTTCCATTTAAAAGTATGTAAGCAATTTTAATGAAATTCAGTTTACTTAATCTCCTCCAAAATATCTTTTTCATAAGCCCTCTTAATAAGCCAAATTTTCTCAATAAGCTAATAAGCTCATCTAAAGCTCTTTCAGTTTATAAGCTGAAATAGAGCTTATTTTAATATTGAATTACTCTTACCTAAACCATTAAAACAGTTAATTACATTGATCATGAAATTCATTTGGATAAGCTTTGGAAGGGGATTTACTTGGTAATGAGAGTTCCCAAGACTAATACACTAGCTTATTAATAAGCCCAGGTAGCTTGTAGCTGCCATTAATGGTCATTCTGTTATAGCTGAAGGGGGGGGGGGGAAGTAGTCTTCATTTATTTTTCTTATATTTTAATTCTTAGTTAAGATCTGCTTATCTACTTATAATCTGCTTATCTAGTTGCTTATTTGATCTTATATCTGCTTTAGTGTGCTTATTAATCATGTTTAGTCACCTGTCTTTATCTTTTGTGATTTAGATCTTACATTTTTATAAGCTGTTTTAAAAAATATCATCAAAAAATCCAAAAATATTAGATTAGTTATAGCTTATTGTTTCTGGCTTGTTTGCCTATAGTTTTATGCTTATTAAGGTTGTTAAATGACTTTGAGCCTAGATAAAGGAGTGTTTGGCACAGCAGTACTAACTACAAGTTAGTACTGCTTGTGGCATTTTATGTCATTTGCATCAGATAGGAAAGAAAAACAGATTAAGACCATTTTCCAGTTCTTTTTAAGTAGGTTAAAAATAGTTGTTAGGTTTTCATTTTTAACAGAAGCGTAGCTTATATATCATAGTTTTCAAGTTTACAAATAGTTTTAAAATTCTAGCTTATTTTGTCATCTTAATTTAAGCTACAACATTGCCTTTTGTCTTTTCAGTTTCAAAGTTAAGCTTTGCAGTACTAACATTAAGTTAGTACTGTTTGAGCTTATTAGAAGATTTCAGGCTTATTAGTTATTCTCTAATAGTTTTTTTTTGGATAATTTCAGTCTTAGAAGTGCTTTTGTTCTAGACTTTTGCTTATTCAGTTTATTAAAGCTAGCAGTATTAAGTTCAAAGCTAGCAGTACTAACTTAAAAGTTAGTACCGCTGAGCTTATTTTAGTTTTTTTTATTCAACTTATGGATTGCTTCTTTGTGTTTATTTCTAGTTTATTAAGTTTGTCTTTGCTTATTTAGTTTATGTTTTCAGCTTATTAAGGTAGTCAGTGAAATAGCATTAAAAGTTTAAAGCTAACAGTACTAACTACAAGTTAGTACCGCTAGGCTTACTTAAGCTTAGGATTAAGCTAGCAGTACTAAAATTCAAGTTAGTACTGCTTAGCGTTTAAAATTCTCGTTTTGCGTATATTTTAGTTAAAATATAAATTCCCGTTGTTTGTTTTCATTCTATATAATTGTCATTTGCTTATTTTAATTTTGTCTTATCTTAGGTTTAGAATTTTAGTTTACATTTTTAGTGGTTAATTTAAGTTTACTTGTTGAATTGTCGCGTTTAATTCATTTCCCGATATTTGTTAAGTGTTTTAATTGTTTTTCATTGCTTGTTTTAATTAGTAGTGATAGAAAACCCAATCAATCTTCGAACCATTTCAAATCAATATCCAATATCAAGCGAGGTTTCAATTTCTCAAATCATTGGGAAAACGACTCGGGAAATCATACTTCCCGGTAAAGATACCATATAATAAATTATTATATATAGTATTTTTTTAAAGAGTGAATTTCCTTAGGAATGTTCTTAATTGCTCCTTGTTAAATATTATATAATATAAAGTGTAATCTCTTACGCATACAAATTTTGGCAGCCGTTGCCGGTGATCTGAGTTGAACAATCTCGATGTTTGTGTTTGTTTGATAAGAATTGAATGATCCTTCGTCCTCGAAAGTTCAATTTTTGTTAAAATTTCAAAAATTCAAAAAAATCATAAACATAAAAAGTAAAAAAATATATTCTCCTTCTATCTAGTATAGTTATCATATAAAAAACACAAAAAAAATCAAAAAGAAAAAAAGTTGTCCTTTAAAAAAAAAATAAAATAAACAAAGTTGGTAAATCGAACACTACCAAAAATATCTTCAATTCGAGAAATTATCATAAATAAGTTCCGTTGAACTTGTAATAGTTTTACCCAATTATCGATACCAAGATTTAACACTTACCATTTGTGTCTCTACAAAGTACGGCTCACCTTAAAAAGAAATTTTTAAGAGTTACCGTAAAGTAGTTGATTATTTGGTTTAAGTCTCTTTCGTGTAACCGTAAAAATTTATAGTTGCTAAAAATTAAAAATCCAAAAAAATTAGTGTAAAATTTTTCTTTTAATTCTCAAGAATTTCTTTTTAAGTTTCTGCTTTTTAAGTGCTGCGCGCCACTCGCTCGCAAACTCTACCTGTAACCGTCGTCAACCAACAACAGAAACCCTTCGTTGTTTGTTGAACCGTTGCATCTTTTACAAGAGCCAATTCCCGGACCAACCATATGTGTCGATGGGCGGATTGAACTATTGAAGGATTACTCCGTAGCAACTCCACCGAGGGTTACGGAAGGCTATGTTTTACTCCGAAAACAATGCCGATCACTTTGATGATCAAAACTAATTTGCTTCAATTGGTTCAAGCGAACCCGTTTTCATGGTATAGAAAAATGGGATAACCACATGTCCATATTTAATAGTTCAAAAGGGATCACTTCGACTTTACGTTTTAGGATGTGCCTAATGATGTTATTAAGCTCGATGATGTTTCCTAATCGCTCAGGGAGCCTCTAAAACTGGTAACGAGAAAGAACCCCCAAAAAAGAAAAAAAACCCGAATTCACAATTTTGACTGGGATGATCTCCGTTACCAATTTCGTTAACCAATTTTTCCCCCTATCAAAAACCACTCACCTTAAAACAAAATTACATTGCTTTTCACAAGAATTCGATGATCTTTTAGGAAGCGTAGAACTTTTAAAGGTATGCTTAGATTCATGTCCTCACCACGGGATTTTCGAGTTAACTCAAGTTGATAACCTTTTATAATGTTTAACGAGAACGAAACACGAACTCTTAAATTCCGGCGGCGGGTGGTAATTGTTAATTAAGACAACCTAGGAAGCTTTGAATAATAATGAAAAATAAGTCCCAAAAGTGCGTTATTCAGAAACAAAAACATATACTTCTAAAGGTTAATTCTAGGGAAAATGTTTAGCAAAACGGATGAACGAATTGACAAAACTTGCGGATAAACTTCGACCTTAGTCGAAATTGTTTCCAAAAAGGTTGTTACTCCCGCACCGGTTAAGGCGGTTGAGGAAAATTGTGTAACTTGAGGTGGAAGCTCAATGGCATGTATAAATTGTCCGGCTACCTATAATAACCAAAATGTTTGTGCAACCACGGGAACTTATAATCAACAAGCCCCACCGAATCGAGTTAGTAATCAAATGGCACCACCTGGTTTTGCGCCGGTGCAAAATCAAGGTCAAAATAGGAATTATAACAATCAAAGTCAAGGGAATAATTTTAATCGAGGGAACAATTTTCAAAATCAAGGTTTTCAAAGTCAAGTTAATCATGCTTCGAACCAAGGGTTTCAAAATCAACCGTTTCAAATGCCTAATAATCAAGTGAATGATTTTTCAAATGATTTTTCTAATTACAAAAAGTCAAATGAACAAACGATTAGGAATTTGTTTTTTTTTTTTTTTTTTTTTGCAATTCAAATCACATTGATGAAAAGAGAGTTAAAAAACGAGATTCAAACACCATCAGAATCAACAAACCGCTTTGATTAGTCAAATAAGTGCTTTTCAAAACACGTTGCAGAATAATCTACAAACATGTTAAATAGCTTCTTTCAGAGCCCAACCCTCTCTCTTTGGTACTCTCCGAGTAATACGATTTCCTAACCCGAAGGGCGAGATAAAGCTATCACTACCCGAAGTTGTAGCTTACGAGGGACCCTCGAATCCACATAAACCTTCTCGCGAAAAGTAGCTGGAACGAGAGACCGAGGAAAATAACGGATGAGGAGCAAATAATTTCCATAAAGTATCCGGCTCAAATCCCACCTCCGGTGTCCCCAAAACTAATTCCGAACCTCAATATTCCGAAGACTTTACCAAAATCTACGTCCGATACCAGAACCCGAGATTCCGAATACGGAACGCTTAAAGCAAATATTCCGGTTACCCATCAAGACAGTAAAATCAAAAAATCCGAAAAAAGCTTCATACCAAAGAAGGAAAAGATATTTTCAAATGTTATACGATTTGCGTTTGATATAATTTATAGCGGATACCTTGTGTTTTTTAATGCCGAGATAGCTCTCTACGTATTAGGGATTTGTTAATGAATAAAGAAAAGTTGCTCGAATAACGAAAATTCCTGAGAATTTCTCGGCAATGCTCCTTAAAAAGCTTCCCGAAAAAAAAAGCCCCTTGACAAAAATAATAGGAGATCCGGGTAAATTCCTTATTCCTTGTGAATTTCCGGGAATGGAGATATGCTACGCCTTGGCCGATCTTGGTGCAAGCATAAATCTAGTGCCCCTTTCGATTTGGAAAAAACTTTTGTTGCCCGAACTTTCACCGCCCCCGAATGTATTTAGAGTTAAGCGGACCGTCCATTAACTACCCTACGGGTTTTAGCGCAAAAACAAAGAAGAAGAACAAAGGAAAAAAAAAAGAAGGGGGAGAGAGAGAGACGACTACGTTAAAGCTTGGAAAATTCCACTTCACTCGTCGATACGAGTTGTTGATTTCGAAGCTGATCCCCGAGTACCTCTTATACTTGGAAGGTCATTTTTGAAAACCGATCGTACTTTAATTGACGTTTATGAAGGAGAAATCACTCTCCGTGTTGATAACGAAGCCGTCACTTTCATTAGACCAGAACCATGGAAACTCCTCTACGAATGACAAATCGGAAACCCGGGAAAATTTGACATCATTTGATGAAATTTGTGAGGAAGTATGTTCTGGAATTATTAGGTATATCCTAGTGAATGATTTTACAAGTGGCAATCCCACTTTCGACGTCTGAGCCGTTTACCTTCAGAATTCACTTTGAAGAAATCATGCTATCTTTATGACAAATCAGATCTCTTGGAAAGAGATCAAGATGATTTATGATCCAGAGGAAGATAATTAAGAGCTTGAACAATTGTTAAATGATGACCCCATTACACTTCCCTCGGATAGACCTTAAGCAAAGTGAATTTAACACGAGGCCAAATCTTCAATTGAAGAAACCTCGGACTTGGAACTAAAAGACTTACCACTCACTTAGAAAATGCTTATCTTGGAAGAAATGATAAGTTACCCTCATCATAGCAAAAACGTTTAAAAAACGATCAAAAATAATCACTCATAAAAGATCTAAATCTCATAAAAGTGCCATTGCCAATTGTAAAATAACGAATATCAAGGGTATCGACCCCTCGTTTTTGTGGCTCATAAGATTTTTGATGGAGACGATTGTAAACCATCGGGTGCAAAGTCAAAGACGGGCTAACCCCGAAAAATCATGAAGTCATTAAGAAGGAGGTGATTAAACTTCTTAATGCTGGAATGATATACCCGATCTCCGACAGCCCGTGGGTTAGTCCAATCCATTGTGTTCCTAAAAAAGGGGAATGACCGTCGTTCCAAATGAAGAAAATGAATTAATTCCGACACGTCTAAGTAACCAAGATGGAGAGTATGTATCGATAATATGAAGCTTAACGAAGCGACTTGTAAAGATCATTTCCCTCTCAAACCGTTCTCGATCAAAATGGCTAGAACGACATAGCCGGCAATGAATACTATTGTTTCATAATGGATTTTCAGGGTAATATTTCATATCCAAAAGATCCACAGATCAAGAAAAACGACTTTTACGTGCCCGTATGGTACTTTTGCTTATCGTCGTATGCAATTTGGATTATTAATGCCATCTTAGAACTTTCACGTTATATGATGGCGATTTTTCACGATATGAATAAGAAGACGATGGAGGTGTTTATGGATGATTTTTCCATTTTTGGTGATAGTTTTGATTCATGTCTTTCTAATCTTGAACGAATGTTAAAAAGATGTGAAGACACAATAGTGTCCTTAATTGGGAAAAATGTTCATTTCCAAGTGTAAAGAAGGAAATGTTTTTAGGTCATAAGATATCAAAGTCCGAATTGAGTCGACCGAATCAAAAGTCGATGGTGTTGGCTAAACCTCCCTCATCTGACTACCCGTTTAAAGGAGTTAGTAATTTTTTTAGGTCCTAAGCGGGAATTTACCGTCCGTTACATTCAAGACTACTCCAAGATTCTAGAGCCAATAACACACCATCTCGAAAAAGACACACCATTTGTAATTTCTCAAGATTTATCAACGCTTACGAAACCCTTAAGAAGAAGCTTTACACGAAGGGCCCCCATCTTAGTTGTCCCGGATTGAACCTACCTTTCGAATTAATGTATGGAAGCAAGCCGATTTATGCGATTGGTGCTGTATCTAATTCCTGGGACAACGTAAGACGGAAGCATTTCAACCGATTCATATGCAAGTAACAATGCACTGAAGCCAAATTCATTACACACAACAGAGAAGGAAATTGCTCGCCGTATGTATGCTTTTGAAAAGTTTCGGCCTATCTTGTCTTATCTAAAAGCATTGTTTAAAACCGACCACTCTACTCTGTAGTACCTCATGAACAAACAAGAATGCCAAGCAAGGTTGCTTCGATGGTTGTTTACACTACAAGAATTCGATATCACCATCTCACAAAGAAAGGAGTGAAAATATCGCCGCTGATCATTTGTCAAGACTCGAGAACCCTCACAAAGACTCTGGAAACAAAGACATGAAACGAATACTGTTCCTTTAGAAAACTCTTGGAGTATATCTCACCGGAATTACCCCATGGTTTTCCTATTTTGCAAACTACCTGCGGGATTTATCATAAAAGAGAATTGACACTCAACAGAAAAGGAAATTTTCAAAGATGTAAAAACATTAATTCTGGATGATCCCTACGCTTTTCCGAATTTGTGCGGAATCAAACCATTCGAAGGTGTGGTATCTGGACACGAAGCTTTTTGCAATCCTCAAAGCTTGTCATGAATGAGACCCACCGGGGGCCATCATATTGCAAATCTCACCTGCTCAGAAAGTAATTGATGCCGGTTATCTTTGGCCCTCTAATTTATCGAGATTCTCATACGATGATCAAATCTGTGATAACTAGCCAAAGACAAGGCAAAATTTCTCATCGTGATGAAATGCCTCAAAAAACAACGCTATTCCAAGTTTTGTAAAATCTTTGACATATGGGGGTAATCGATTCTATGGGACCAATTTTCGTCATCCAAAGGGAATAAGTATAATCCTAGTAGCAGTCGACTATCTATCGAAATGGGTTGAAGGAAAGGCGCTACCACTACTATGCTCGTAGTAGTTGTGAAATTTCTAAAGTCTCTTTTTGGCCCGATTTGGAACCCGAGAGCAAAATAAGCGATCGTGGGACCCCCCTAGTAATGATCAATTTGCCAAAGTGATGTCCGTAAATATGGATCACACACGATTAGTCTACCGCTTAACCATCCCTCAAACGAGTGGTCAAGTGTAGGTGTCAAATCGTGGTCTTAAACGTATTCTTGAAAGAACGGTAGGAGAAAACCGTGCCTCCTGGTCTGACAAGCTAGACGATGCTTTGTGGGCATTCCGAACCGCTCTCAAAACACCGATCGGATGCACACCTTATCAGCTCGTCTATGGAAAGTCTTGTCATTTACCAGTCGAGTTAGAACATAAAGCATATTGGGCTCTTAAGCACGTAAATTTTGACATCAAAACCGCGAGTGATCATCGGAAGCTGCAGCTAAATGAACTTAACGAGCTTCGAGATCAAGCTTATGATAATTCCATTAATCGTACAAGGAGAAGATAAGAAACTACATTATTCAAAAAAATGAGAATCGAATCTTCAATGTGGTGGATCAAGTTTACTCTTCAACTCCATTAAAAATATTCATCTGGAAAGCTTAAAACCTCGTTGGTCAGTGACCTTTACTATCTCACAAGTTTTTCCACACAAGAACAATAGAAGTATCTCAACCTGATGGCCCCGAATTTCAAAGTTAATGTCACGTGTAAAACAATACTTCGAGGGACATAATACCACCTCAAGGAAGTCCCTGATCTCCATACTCCTCCCTAAGGACACTAAATTCAGGGATCGAGTCGAGCTTATGACTCGGTGACCAAAAACAAGTCGCTTCGTGGGAGTTCACCCCATGCTTATCCTTTCTATTTTCTTTCTATTATCTAATGTGTTGTGATGAGTGAAGAGGCTATCCTTTTTCCAAATTCTCGTTGTTTGTTGTTTGTTGCTTGTTGTGATTTTTGTAGGATTAACTCAACAATTTCTGAAGACTCTCGTGTCCGGTTGATTTGTCCCGTTCTACTCGAGCTTCTCATCCTTTGTGTGAAATTAGTTTGGGGAAATCCAATATCCTTTCATCTTATCGATTCACGTCTATCTTTGCATACTTCATAAACGGCTTAGATTTACGTAGAGACCCGACTTTAAACATTGAGGACAATGTTTCGTTTTAGTTTGGGGAAGGGAATCTATCGATTTGATGTTGCTTGCTTATTGTTTTGTTCTCACGTACCCGTATTCCTATAAAAATAGCAACAATTTTAAAATTTTAAGTTCTTAATTGTCATCTCAAAAATAAAAATAAAATTATTAAAAAAATAAAATAAAATAAAATAAAATAATAATAATGTTAAGACAAAAATGTAGGTTTTCCGTTGGTAAGAATAAAAAGTAATTTTTAACATCGATCTTGATCGTGATAAGAGTTCATGCTTTCTCCCTTAGCAAATTAATGATGATAGTTTGTGCTTAGTCCTTCAATAGACTTTAAATATGCAAGACTTGATCATTAGTAAATGAAGACTTGTGGCTAATCTCAAGTAATTTTAAATATGTCCGAGTTAGAATTTATATAGGCCTAAGTGTTATGCGAATTTCTTTCTAGAGATTTTAAATTCGAAGAACAAGAAATGAATAGTGTTTTATTTATAAGTCATAATGCTAAACGTAGAATATAAGTTATGGATTTGTTTCAAGCTCAATATATAATAATTGTGGCAATGTTTCCTCGCCATTAGCTTGTTTCACCACTATATATAAATTTTCATAAACTAGAGTTGTAATGGTTTATTGGTTATAAATTAGCTAAAAGAAGTTTTCTTTAGGTTCCTTGTGATTATAAAGAGTACACATCAGGAAATACACAATTTGGCTTAAAATTCAAAAATAATAAAATGAATAGTATCTCTTGCCAGATTACTTCATCGGTCGGAGGCGTGGCCGACATGTTGGAGTTTTTCAAATAAGGTGAGGGCCAGTAACAAAATAAGTAGAATAAACTCTATGCGACTCGCTATCGCTGTGCTATCGATATAAAGGCACCGTTTTTATATAATCCAAGTCGAAATATGATTTGCTATGATCAGTCGGAGGCTGGCCTATGTTTAGAGCCTACTAAAGACTGAGGTATAATAAAGATGCTTTAATAATTGTCTAACTTTGTCTAAAGAGCCTAAGGGTATATGGGCAAATAAAATGACCATTCTGTTTAAAAGCCTTAGGTATATACATTGAATGGTGCCTTGCTTAAGTAGCCGTAAATAAAAGCCAAATTTTGGTTGCCTCGATGTGGATTTATCTAGATGACATTTGATCTATTTGAACAAGGGCAAGGAGCAAATTTTGCGATCTTAACCTTACTCTTTTTTTTGGAATTAATAAGTTAATCGAACAAGTCTTAAAGGCACTTCGGGTATAACTATAAGTAACATCTTGAGATCAAAAGTATGGAATTTGGGGGAGAAAAGTAAGTACACAAAAAGTATTTATGAGTAGTGATAGTGTCATGACTTGTAATTATCAATGGATCTTGTTTTTATGCATAGGCATGGTAAAAGTGAAAAATCAGGGATGAATGCAGTTATCTTTTAGACACTTAATGTGTGTTTTATTCTAAGACCTCAAAAGATACCAATGTGGTAATTAAAACAATACATTATGTCCAACACAAATAAGTTGTAGTATATGTAGTCAGTTATTATAACAACCAAAAAAAGAGAAAAATCTTAGCAAATAGAAATTCGGGTGTTTTATAAGCTTGTGATCTCATTATCTCTCTCAAAACAAAAAACTTTGCTACTTTTTCAAAGATTAGATTGGGAAATTTCGAGTATTTGGTTATTAAGGCAATGTGAAATTGCGAGAGGACACTCACGTTTTAGTTAGGGTAAATTTTGATAAGTGGTAGAAACACACATATGCCGTTTGTACTTAAAATAGCCCAAATAAACCCAAAACAAACCAAAAATAGCAAAAATATGCTTGTATTTGTGTTTTGTGTATGCAGGTACGGATAATTCAAAAATCACATGAAAACCGTCAAAAATAAGCAAGCACGGACACGAGAATCAGAAGAGTAAAAGCCGAATCCCCAATAAAAACAGCCTTAGTCAAAATCAGCCAAGAAAAGTCAAAGATGGTCAAACTAAGTCAAACACAAAAGGACAAATCCTCAAAATGTTTCACTTTGGTCCCTCAACTCTCACAAAAATCCAAAAATGTCCCCTCCTCTAATTGGGCCTTACCCGGATCTAGCAAGCCCATAACTAGCCCACTTCCCTTTTTAATAAACCACAAGGGCTAGTTTTGCAATGTTCGAAAAGTCGTTTATAACTTGAAAAGAGGGAAACAAAGACAAGGACAATTTGAGCATTAACCCAAAGTTCAAAACCGTATTTCTCCCTTTCATTTATAACTTTGCGCAAAGAGTGGACTTACTGTTCATAAACATCCCCTCTCTTTCACCCCATGGTAAAACAAAGGGAAAAGGAGAATTAAAGGGTGCGTTAGTCAATTCAAGGAAGCCCAAGTACAATGGCAGGGTCATTAAAGTCAAATCAAGAGATTCATTAGCTCACGTCAATCAAGACACAAGCCCACGTCAAATCATGAGAAAGCACAAATTCATATGGGTTTTTGTGCTAAAACACTCACAAAAGAAACACAATGTCATCCAAAAGGGAATGACACGCTGGCAATCTTCAGGTGTCCACACAATGATCCAACGGCTCACAATAGCTCCTCCAATGATTAGGAAATGAATGGCAGAGATTGAAGGATTGAAGAGCAAGGCAAGAGGGCTAGAATCTTCTTTGTTCACCTATAAATAGGCCTCACCTCTCACACACGAGAGAGAGTTTTTTTTTACACATAGCTTTTTAATTTAGTTGTAGTTTAAATTTTAGCTTAATGATGTTTTAATATTGTAATTTTCCTTTAAAAGTATTGTAAGCAAGTTTTTAATGAAATTCAGTTTTACTTAATCTCTCCAAATTTCTTTTTCATAAGCCCTCTTAATAAGCTAAATTGTCTCAATAAGCTAATAAGCTCATCTAAAGCTCTTTCAGTCTATAAGCTGAAATAGAGCTTATTTTAATACTGAATTACTCTTACCTAAACCATTAAAACAGTTAATTACATTGATCATGGAATTCATTGGGATTAAGCTTTTGGAAGGGGATCTTAACTTGGAAGAGATCCCAAGGACTTATACCCTAGCTTATTAATAAGCTAGGGAGCTTGTAGCTGCCATTAATGGTCCTTCTGTTTAGCTGAAGGCTTAAAGTAAGTCTTCATTTATTTTTCTTATATTTTAATTCTTAGTTAAGATCTGCTTATCTACTTATAATCTGCTTATCTAGTTGCTTATTTGATCTTATATCTGCTTTAGTGTGCTTATTAATCATGTTTAGTCACCTGTCTTTATCTTTTGTGATTTAGATCTTAGATTTTTATAAGCTGTTTTAAAAAATATCATCAAAAAATCCAAAAATATTAGATTAGTTATAGCTTATTGTTTCTGGCTTGTTTGCCTATAGTTTTATGCTTATTAAGGTTGTTAAATGACTTTGAGCCTAGATAAAGGAGTGTTTGGCACAGCAGTACTAACTACAAGTTAGTACTGCTTGTGGCATTTTATGTCATTTGCATCAGATAGGAAAGAAAAACAGATTAAGACCATTTTCCAGTTCTTTTTAAGTAGGTTAAAAATAGTTGTTAGGTTTTCATTTTTAACAGAAGCGTAGCTTATATATCATAGTTTTCAAGTTTACAAATAGTTTTAAAATTCTAGCTTATTTTGTCATCTTAATTTAAGCTACAACATTGCCTTTTGTCTTTTTAGTTTCAAAGTTAAGCTTTGCAGTACTAACATTAAGTTAGTACTGTTTGAGCTTATTAGAAGATTTCAGGCTTATTAGTTATTCTCTAATAGTTTTTTTTTGGATAATTTCAGTTTTAGAAGTGCTTTTTGTGCTAGTCTTTTGCTTATTCAGTTTATTAAAGCTAGCAGTATTAAGTTCAAAGCTAGCAGTACTAACTTAAAAGTTAGTACTGCTGAGCTTATTTTAGTTTTTTTTTATTCAACTTATGGATTGCTTCTTTGTGTTTATTTCTAGTTTATTAAGTTAGTCTTTGCTTATTTAGTTTATGTTCTCAGCTTATTAAGGTAGTCAGTGAAACAGCATTAAAAGTTTAAAGCTAACAGTACTAACTACAAGTTAGTACCGCTAGGCTTACTTAAGCTTAGGATTAAGCTAGCAGTACTAAAATTCAAGTTAGTACTGCTTAGCGTTTAAAATTCTCGTTTTGCGTATATTTTAGTTAAAATATAAATTCCCGTTGTTTGTTTTCATTCTATATAATTGTCATTTGCTTATTTTAATTTTGTCTTATCTTAGGTTTAGAATTTTAGTTTACATTTTTAGGGGTTAATTTTAGTTTACTTGCTGAATTGTCGCGTTTAATTCATTTCCCGATATTTGTTAAGTGTTTTAATTGTTTTTCATTGCTTGTTTTAATTAGTAGTGATAGAAAACCCAATCAATCTTCGAACCCATTCAAATCAATATCCAATATCAAGCGAGGTTTCAATTTCTCAAATCATTGGGAAAACGACTCGGGAAATCATACTTCCCGGTAAAGATACATATATTATATATTATATATATATTTTTTAAAGAGTGAATTTTCCTTAGGGAATTTTCTTAATTGCTCTTGTTGAAATATTATATTATATATAGTGTATTCTCTTACGCATCAAATTTTTGGCGCCGTTGCCGGTGATCTGAGTTAACGAATCTCTCGTTTTGTGTTTGTTGATAAGATTTGAAGATCCTTTCGTCCTCGAAAGTTTCAATTTTTGTTAAAATTTTCAAAAATTCAAAAAAAATCATAAAACATAAAAAGTAAAAAATATATTTCTCTTTTCTTTCTAGTATAGTTATCATATAAAAAACACAAAAAAATCAAAAAGAAAAAAATTGTCCTTTAAAAAAATAAAATAAACAAAGTTGGTAATCGAACACGAACAAATAATATCTTCAATTGAGATATTATCATAAATAAGTTCCGGTGAACTTGCAATAGTTCCCAATTCGAACCAAAGATTTAACACTTACCATTTGTGTCTCTACGAAGTACGGCTCACCTTAAAAAGAAATTTTTAAGAGCTACCGTGAAGTAGTTGATTATTTGGTTTAAGTCTCTTTCGTGTAACCGTAAAAATTTGTTGTTGCTAAAAAATTAAAAATCCAAAAAAATTAGTGTAAAATTTTTCTTTTAATTCTCGAATTTTCCTTTTTCAGTTTCTCTTTTAAGTGCATGCGCACTCGCTCGCAAACTCGTAACCGTAACCGTCGTCAACAACAACAAACCCTTCCGGTTGTTGTTGAACCTTGTAATTTAGAAGAGCCAATTCCCGGACCAACCATAGTCGCGATGGCGGATCGAACTATGGAGGAATTACTCCGTGCACCCCTGAGGGACGGGGATGAGGCTATTGTTTTACCCGAAATCAATGCCGATCATTTTGAGATCAAAACTAATTTGCTTCAATTGGTTCAAGCGAACCCGTTTCATGGTTTAGAAAATGAGAATCCTCATGCTCATATTAATAGTTTCAAAAGGATCACTTCGACCTTACGTTTCAGGAATGTGCCTAATGATGTGATTAAGCTCATGATGTTTCCTTATTCGCTCGAGGGAGCCGCTAAAACTTGGTACGAGAAAGAACCCCCGAATTCAATTTTGACTTGGGATGATCTCGTTACCAAGTTTCGTTTAATCAATTTTCCCCCCCTTACTATAAATCACTCACCTTAAGATACAAATTTCTCGTTTTTCACATGAATTCGATGAAATCTTTTTTGAGAAGGCATGTGAACGTTTAAGCGGTATGCTTAGATTTCCCTCGCCACGGATTTTCGGATTAACTCAGTTGATAACCTTTTATAATGGTTTATCCGAGAACGAACAAGACTCATTAAATTCGCAGCAGGTGGTAATTTGTTTAATAAGACTAGAGGAAGCTTTGAATTATGAAATAAGTCAAAAGTGCGTTATTCGAGAAATAAAACAAATGCTTCTAAGGTTAATTCTAGGGAAAATTTTAGCAAAACGGATGAACGAATTGACATTCTTGCGGATCAACTTTCGACCTTAGTCGAGATTGTTTCTAAAAAGGTTGTTACTCCCGCACCGGTTAAGGCGGTTGAGGAAAATTGTGTTACTTGTGGTGGAGTTCATGCATGGTATAATTGTCCGGCTACTGACAATAACCAAAACGTTTGTACTTAACAGGAAACTTATAATCGCCAGCTCTCACCTCAAATCGAGTTAGTAATCAAATGGCACCACCTAGATTTGCGTCGGTGCAAAATCAAGGTCAAAATAGGAATTATAACAATCAGGGTCAAGGGAATTATTTCAATCGAGGGAATAATTTTCAAAATCAAGGTTTTCAAAGTCAAGTTAATCATGCTTCGAATTTTCAGAACTAAGGTTTTCAAAATCATCCGTTTCAAATGCCTAATAATCAAGTGAACGATTTTTCAAATGATTTTTTGAATTACAAAAAGTCTAATGAACAACGAATTAGAATTTGCATACCCAAATCACTTCGATGAAAGGAGAGTTAAAGAATGAGATTCAAACTACCATCAAAAATCAACAAACCGCTTTGATGAGTCAAAATAATGCTTTTCAAAACACGTTGCAAAATAATCTTCAAACCATGTTAAGTAGTTTCTTTCAAGCCCAAGCCTCACCTTCGGGTACTCTTCCGAGTAATACGATTCCTAACCCGAAGGGCGAGATGAAAGCAATCACTACCCGAAGTGGTGTAGCTTACGAGGGACCCTCGAATCCAACTAAACCTTCTCCGAAAAAGGTAGTGGAACGAGAGACCGAGGAAATAACGGATGAGGAGCAAAATAATTTCCAAGGAAGTACCGCTCAAATCCCACCTCCGGTTATCCCTAAACCAATTCCGGAACCCGAGATTCCGAAGACTTTACCAAAATTAACTCCGATACCGGAACCCGAGATTCCGAAAACGGCACCTAAGGCAAACATTCCTTATCTTTCGAGACGAGACAATCAAAAGAATCGAGAAAAAGCTTCATACCAAAAAGAAAAGATTTTTCAAATGTTTCAAGATTTGCGTTTTGATATAAGTTTTGCAGATGCTTTGTTCTTAATGCCGAGATTTGCTCCTACGATTAGGGATTTGTTAATAAATAAAGAAAAGTTGCTCGAATTAGCGAAAATTCCATTGAACGAGAATTGTTCGGCAATGCTCCTTAAAAAGCTTCCCGAAAAGCTAGGAGATCCGAGTAAATTCCTTATTCCTTGTGAATTTCTGGGAATGGAGATATGCTATGCCTTGGCCGATCTTGGTGCAAGCATAAATCTAATGCCCCTTTCGATTTGGAAAAAACTTTCATTGCCCGAACTTTCACCGATCCGAATGTCTTTAGAGTTAGCGGACTCGATCCAATAACTTTACCCTAAGGGGTTTAGCCGAGACGTCTAACGTTAAAGTTGGGAAAATTTCCTTTCCTGCAGATTTCATAGTTGTCGATTTCGAAAGCTGATCCCCGAGTTACCTCTTATATCGGAGGTCATTGTTGATAACCGTCGTACCTTAATTGAATTTATTGAAGGAGAAATCACTTTCCGTGTTGATATCGAAGCTGGTCATTTCTATTTAGAACAACCATGAAATACTCCTCTCGAATGACAAATCGGGTAAACGAATTGACATCATTGATGAAATTTGTGGAGGAGTATATTCCGGAATTTATTAGGATTTCCTAGATGATTTTTCAAGTGACAAGCCAACTTCGACGTCTGAAGCCATTTATTGTCCGATCATTTTGTAGGAATCGATGTTTTTTCTTTATGACAAATCAATCTCTTTGAAAGTGATCATGATGATTGTGATCCGGGAGGAAGACATTTATGTGCTTGAAACAATGATTAAATGATGACTCCCGTTTCAACTCTCCTCGATGGACCTTAGCAAAGTGAAGTTACCAAGCAAATTTCAATTGAAGAGAATGGGACTTGGAATTAAAAGACTTACCGTCTCACTTAGAATATGCTTTCTTGGAAGAAAATGAGAAGTTACCCGTCATCATAGCAAAAGGTTTAAAAATGATCAAAAAGAAGCCCTCATTAATATTCTCAAATATCATAAACGTGCCATTGCTTGGAAAATAACTGATATCAAGGGTATCGACCCTCGTTTTTGTACTCATAAGATTTTGATGGAAGACGATTGTAAACCATCGGTGCAAAGTCAAAGACGGGTGAACCCGGAAATTCATGAAGTCATTAAGAAGGAGGTGATTAAACTTCTTGATGCCGGAATGATATACCCGATCTCCGACAGCCCGTGGGTTAGTCCAATCCATTGTGTTCCTAGAAAGGGAGGAATGACCGTCGTTGCAAATGAAGAAAATGAATTAATTCTGACACGTCTAGTTACCGGATGGAGAGTATGTATCGATTATAGGAAGCTTAACGAAGCAACTCATAAAGATCATTTTCCTCTCCCATTCATGGATCAAATGCTAGAACGTCTAGCCGGCAATGAATTCTATTGTTTCTTAGATGTTTTTTCAGGGTATTTTTAGATTCCAATTGATCCTTATGATCAAGAAAAAACGACTTTTATGTGCTCGTATGGTACTTTTGCTTATCGTCGTATGCCATTTGGATTATGTAATTCTCCTAGAACCTTTCAACGTTGTATGATGGCGATTTTTCACGATATAATAGAGAAGACAATGGAAGTGTTTATGGATGATTTTTCTGTTTTTGGTGATAGTTTTGATTCATGTCTTTCTAATCTTGAACAAATGTTAAAAAGATGTGAAGACACAAATCTTGTCCTTAATTGGGAAAAATGTCATTTCATGTGTAAAGAAGGTATTGTTTTAGGTCATAAGATATCAAAGTCCGGAATTGAGGTCGACCGAGCAAAAGTCGACGTGATTGCTAAACTCCTCATTCCAGGACTACGTTAAAGTCTTAGAAAGTTTTTTAGGTCATGCTGGATATTTACCGTCGTTTCACTCAAGACTTTTCTAAGATTTCTAGACCAATAACTTTCTTATCAAATAAAGACACACATTTGTATTTTTCAAGATTGTAATCAATGCTTTCGAAACCCTTAAAAGAAGATTACCGAGCTCCGATCTTAGGTGGTTCCCGGTTGAACCTACCTTTCGAATTAATGTGTGATGCAAGCGATTATGCGATTGGTGCGGTTCTTGGACAGGTAAGCGAAGGCATTGTTAACCGATCATTATGCTAGTAAGACGATGACCGAAGCTCAAATTTATTACACTACCACGAAGAAGGAGATGCTCGACGTAAGTGTATGCTTTTGAAAGTTTCAGCCCATATCGTGTCTTATCTATAAGCATTGTTATACCGACACTTGCTTTGAATACCTTATGAACAACAAGTGCAAGCCAAGTTGCTTCGGATGGGTGTTTACTCTTACAAGTTTTCGATATCATCATTCTCGATAAGAAAGGAAAGTAATAATCTAGCCACCGATCATTTGTCATGACGCGAGAACCTCACAAAGCGTGTTGGAAAATAAAGACATTTAAGAATATTTCCTTTAGGAACTCTTGGAGTTATATCAAAAAGGCAGTTACCCCATGGTTTGCCGATTTTGCAAAATTACCTTGCAGGGAATTTTATCACAAAAGTAATTGTCAACTCAACAGTAAGAGGAAATTTTTCTAAGACGTAAAAACTATTTTATTTATGGGTTTGATCTTCATTTTCGTATTTGTGCGGATCAAATCATTCGAAGGTGTGTATCTGGACACGAAGCTCTTGAAATCCTCAAAGCTTGTCATGAAGGACCCACCGGGGGCCATCATAGTGCCAATCTCACCGCTCGAAAAGTATTTGATGCCGGTTTCTTTTGGCCCACTATATATCAAGATGCTCATTCGATGATCAAATCTTGTGATACGTGCCAAAGACAAGGCAAAATTTCTCATCGTGAGGAAATGCCTCAAAACGCTATCCAAGTTTGTGAAATCTTCGACATATGGGGTATCAATTTTATGGGACCTTTTCCGTCATCCAAAGGGAATAAGTATATCCTTGTAGCAGTCGACTATCTTTCGAAATGGGTTGAAGCGAAGGCGCTCCCCACTAACGATGCTCGTGTAGTTGTGAAATTTTTAAAATCTCTTTTTGCCCGATTTGGAACACCGAGAGCTATAATAAGTGATCATGGGACCCACTTTTGTAAATATCAATTTGCCAAAGTGATGTCTAAATATGGAGTCATACATCGTTTAGCTACCACTTACCACCCTCAAAAGAGTGGTCAAGTGGAGGTGTCAAATCGTGGTCTTAAGCGTATTCTTGAAAGAACGGTAGGAAAAAACCGTGCCTCCTGGTCTGACAAGCTAGATGATGCTTTGTGGGCTTTCCGAACCGCTTTCAAAACACCAATCGGATGTGCACCCTATCAGCTCGTTTATGGAAAGTCTTGTCATTTACTAGTCGAGTTAGAACATAAAGCGTATTGGGCTCTTAAGCATGTAAATTTTGACATCAAAACCGCGGGTGATCATCGGAAGCTACAGCTAAATGAACTTAACGAGCTTCGAGATCAAGCTTATGAGAATTCATTAATCTACAAGGAGAAGACAAAGAAGCTTCACGACTCAAAGATCAAGAATAGAATCTTCAATGTTGGTGATCAAGTTTTACTCTTCAACTCCTGGTTAAAGATATTCTCCGGAAAGCTTAAAACTCGTTGGTCAGGACCTTTTACTATTGCTCAAGTTTTCCCATACGGAACAGTGGAATTATCTCAACCTGATGGCCCGAATTTCAAAGTTAATGGTCACCGTGTGAAACATTACTTCGGAGGGGACATACCACCCAAGGTAGTCCCGGATCTCCATACTCTCCCTAAGGACAACTGAATTCAGGGATCGAGTCGAGCTTGTGACTCGGTGACCAAAAACAAGCCGCTTCGTGGGAGTTCACCCCATGCTTATCCTTTCTATTTTCTTTCTATTATCTAATGTGTTGTGATGAGTGAAGAGGCTATCCTTTTTCCAAATTCTCGTTGTTTGTTGTTTGTTGCTTGTTGTGATTTTTGTAGGATTAACTCAACAATTTTTGAAGCCTCTCGTGTCCGGTTAATTTATCCCGTTCCACTCGAGCTTCTCATCCTTTGTGTGAAATTAGTTTGGGGAAATTTGATATCCTTTCATCATTATCGATTAACGTCTATCTTTGCATACCTAATAAATGGCTTAGATTTTCGTAGGAACCCGACTTTAAACATTGAGGACAATGTTTCGTTTTAGTTTGGGGAAGGGAATCTATCGATTTGATGTTGCTTGCTTATTGTTTTGTTCTCACGTACCCGTATTCCCACAAAAATAGCAAAAATTTTAAAATTTTAAGTTCTTAATTGTCATATAATGTAAAAAAAAAATGTGTTAAGACAAAAATGTAGGTTTTCCGTTGGTAAGAATAAAAAGTAATTTTTGACCCGATCGTACGTGTAGAGTTCTAGCTTTCTCCCTTAGCAATTAATGATGATAGTTTGTGCTAGTCTCACATAGACTTTAAATATGCAAGACTTGAATCGTTAGTAAATGAAGACTTGTGCTAATCTCAAGTAGATTTTAAATATGCCGAGTTGGAATTTATATAGGCTAAGTGTTCGCGAATTTCTTTCTTAGAGATTTTAAATTGCGAAGAACAAGAAATGATAGTGTTATTTATAAGTCATGATGCTAAACGTAGAATAGTTGGATTTCTTTCAAGCTCATATGTATTAATTGTGGCTTTTTCTCCCATTAGCTTGTTTCACCTTTATATAAATGTTTAATAAATAAAGTTGTATGGTTTTTTTTGGTTAATAATTAGTTAATAGAAGTTTTCTTTAGTTCCTTTGTGATTAGGATGAGTACACATCAGGAATACTTAATTTGGCATACTATAAGTATCACATTAGCAAAAATTTTGCTTATTCCTTAAAGAGCCTTAGGGTATATGGGATAAGTAGAATTCAATAATAATCCGAGAGTGATAAAAGTTTGCTTATTCCATAAAGAGCCTTAGGGTGTATCTTGCTGGCTCACAACCGATGTTACAGCCTTCTAAATGTTTAAGGAAGTTACCGAAGTCGAAATATGTTTGCTACATCTTGTCGGAGGCATGACCGATGTTGTAGCCTTCTAAAGGACTGAGGTTTAATGATGTTGCTTAATTTTTGTCTTATTTTGTACCTTAAAGAGCCTAAG
>BQNB010040118.1:0-47618 GCA_026074375.1 Tanacetum coccineum
TTTTGTTTATATCTCGATTGCTTAAATTATCATTGTATTATTAATTATGATCACATGATACTTGTTTACGTGCTTAAGTACACGACCTATTATTCAATTGGGTCTAGTCATACATATTTTGTAGAAAACTAGAGGGGGTTAAATAGTTTACCACTTTTTAATTTAAGGTTTTAAAGTGTTTATAAAAATTCTAGATTCGACTTTATGTGAATTCAACACTTGCACAATTTGTACAATATACTTATCTAAACAATCAATAAGATAGTATGAAAAAATAATGTAAGACAAGAGATAAGAGTATGAACAATCAAACCACAATGCGAGGATTTATAGTGGTTCGGTAATGAAGCACCTCTTCGTGAGAGTTTTCTTCACTATGTCAACAAGCTCCCTTATGGCGGAGAAAACCTTACACAACTTTCGTTTATCTTGATTTCCGACACTAAGCTAGATGTCGAGTTCTAATCTTAGCTAGAACCAATCTACCACAACTTTACAACTTCACTACACAACTTGACTTTACGACTTGATCACGACTACACAACTTCTTCACAACTTAGTTTTCTTTACACCACTACTTCACCAACCCACTACTATAATCACACCTAACTAACACTACTAGGAAAGATCACCAAGATCTAACAACTACACAACTTTATAAGATTTACAAACGATTTACAAGTTATGATATAGATGCAATATGATTGCAACAACACACAAAAGTGTAATACTTCTTCACTTGATGATGGAAGTATTCTTCTCTTGCACTTAAGGAATTGAGCTTGGATCACTTGGAAACAAAGCTTTATGATTAGATGATCAAAGGGTTTTAATGAGATGTGTGCGTTGTTTTAGAATAGAAAGAATGAGTGCAAAATGTGAGAAAATAGTGGGGAAAAGTCCAGTATTTATAGGACAAACTAGAGGAGCGTCTACCTATGGGCGATCCCCTTAAATAGGTAGGCGGTCCCCTTAAAATTAAAGGGGCCGCACGTGTATTTAAGGGATCCACCCTAGACTAGGGGCTCCCCAGTTTGTCTTTTGTGTAAAGGGAATTTTTTGGAACTTTTCTAGTCGTTTTAGGTCCGAAAATTTAAATTTCAAAATGTTTATTTTGAATAAAACATTTTTTTTAATTGTAGAAAATGTTTTGTAATGTTTATAAAAATGTTTAAAACATTTATAAAAGTGTGAGGTTGAATAAAAATTTCATTTGATCACAAAATGCATTAAGCATTTATTTATTCATACCTTTAAGTGATATAATTTTTGAAATGAAAATTTACTACTAATTACTTGTTTACGTTTAATTTTACATTGAACGTTTTTATATTTTGTGATTATCAAAACGTAAAGATGTGAAAAATATTAATAATGTTTTTAGGCATTATTTCTATCAACAATCTCCCCCTTTTTGATGATTACAAAATTTAAACTCATTAAATGTAAAATTATTTTTAAACAAGTATTTAGTGAGTTTTATGTCATTTCTCCCCTTTTTTGTAGAATCAAAAAGGCATCGTCGAGAATTGCTAGAAATTAGACCGAATAAATGCTCCCCTTGATGTGTGCTCCCCCTCGTTCGAGGGCACCAAGGAATCGAGCTATGATTTCTTGGCTACAAAAACGAGTTAGAACAATACAAATATTTCTAACATGTAGCAAGAAAGAAAGAAAAATATGACAAGTGCAAGCAAACATCAAAGCAAAAGATACTTCATTCATTTAGGACAATGTGTGTGAACTTCACACAAGCATACATAAAGAACAACAAATATGCTTTAGAAGCATATTAATATAAAAAAAATCCTAAATAGCCATAGAAGTATTTTTGACTTGCTTGCGACACAAAAGGGTTTGACGATTATTTAGAGGCATATTATGAGATTAGTTGGTCGGAGAGTTTGGAGCGGAGGCGGTTGTGGAAGGGTAATCTCTTTGAACTCTAGGTGGTGGATGAGGTCGAGTGAGGAGGAATTCAATCCAATTGATATCCTCACTTAAAGCAAGGAATTGTTTTTAGGTGAAGATGCAACAAGGGCAATACCTAACATGGGTTTCAACTTGGTTGATGTTGAGTGTATGTGGTAGGTTTGGAGAGTAAGGTGATGAGGGAATGTTTTTTTGTTGTTCAGAGAGATGCATGGCTAAGAGGTTTGATAGGTTTTATAGTTGATTAATGTCATCAACTAGGCTTTCTCTACTTGGAGATAGAGGTGGTGTGTGTTGAGTTTGGTTGTCACTTTGAGGTGGAGCTTGCGTGTGAGTAACATGTGAGTTGATGAGTAAGATAGGAAGTTGAGGATGTGAGATAACTTGTGGTGATGTGGGAGTGTCCTTAATGTAAGGAGTTTGGTTGTCACTTTGAGGTGGAGCTTGAGTGTGAGTAACATGTGAGTTGATGGGTGAGATAGGAAGTTGAGGATGTGAGACAACTTGTGGTGATGTGGGAGTGTCCTTAATGTAAGGAGTTTGGTTGTCACTTTGAGGTGGAGCTTGAGTGTGAGTAACATGTGAATTGATGGGTGAGATAGGAAATAGAGGATGTGAGACAACTTGTGGTGATGTGAGAGTGTTCTTGATGTAAGGATTTGATAATGCTTGATTGGGGTAATTATTTTCTTGAGATGGTTCATGATGAGGCGTGAGTGGTTTTGGTATTGGTGAAGGTGAACTTACATTGAGCTCATTGGATGTGGTACAAGGGTTTAGTTTCTTCCTCCAAATGGGTTTCACACTCATTTTGGCTACCCTTGATGGTTTGGATGTGTGTTTGTTAGGAGATGTCATTGGTGAGGATGATTGTGATGATGATGGTTGAGAATGTATTTATAGTGGAGGAAAGGTTTAAATATGGAATAATGAACATTTAAATGATCAAAAACAAAAAATGTTTGTGAGTTTAGGGAAATAGTAGCTAAGTCTAGAGGGTATTTGGTCAAAAAGGGATGAAAAATACTGTTTTACCCGTTACTGTTTAGGCCGGTCCCCTTAATTAGGGGTCGGTCCCCTTAAAATTAAGGGGGCCGCCCTTTATGAATTAAGGGGGCCGCCTACTGCCATTTCCCAGATTTTCCAAAAATCAATTTTTCTTAAAATTTTGTGTGAGGGTTTCTGTTTTGGTGGTTAATTTGCAGCAAGTCCATCCTTTTATGGCAATTAAGATTTTTTAGCACATAGCAAGCAAGCATTCAACATTCTACATATATGACAAGTTGTAGGATAAAACTATTTCACATAATTTTGGCATATAATCATATATGAATTGAAGATCAAAAGAGTGAAGAGCATATAAAATAGTGACTAAATATAATGCACAAAGAATTTTTCTTGTCAAGGGGGTTAAGTGAAAAACGAACCGAACTTTTGTGCAAATACTAGTGTGTGCCTAAGTACGACAAATGTGGAGTAGCGATTATTTCGACACTAAGACATGTAAAACCTAAGAAATAATCCAAGTACTCCTTGATTCAATTTTGCTCAATCAAGATTGTTGAAAGAATATATATTAGATTATATACTTTTGACAACAAGTAAGAGAACATTATGCATATGTGAAAAATGTTTTTAGCATATCTCAACAATATATGAAAATTGATTTTTATGTGCTCCTAGTTGTGAGAAGGACTTTTTAGAAAATAATAGATTGGGACTATTGTGTATATGTATAATGAGATATGCATTTAGATAGAAGAATTTGTAAAAGTTTGCTTATGGACTTTTCCCAATCTTGTGTTTTTGTGTAAAATAGAAACCTAGACAAAGAGAAAAAAAATTTAGTCAGTCAGGTGGGTGGTCCCCTTAAAATTAAGGGGGCCGCCCTTTATGAATTAAGGGGGCCGCCACCTGTTGAGAAAAATTTTCTCAGATTTTTGACAAACAGTTCTTTGATGATTATCATTTCTTTATTATGCCGAAAACTTAATCAATTTGTTCCATCATTCCTAGACCTAGACATAAGTAGTTAAATAAATAAAAAATGGGGGCTTCCAAAAAAAGTTTAAGTGGTTTAGTTAGAATATCGGCTATGTTGTCTTCCGATGAGACCTTTTCTATAAAGATATTCCCTTTTTGAATATTATCGCAAAGAAAGTGATGGCGAATCTCAATATGTTTTATTCGTGAGTGTTGAACGGGATTTTTACTTAATTCAATAGCCCCTTTGTTATAACACTTTATTGGAATGTCGTCTAACCTAACGCCATAGTCTACGAGAGCTTGTTTTATCCATAGGGCTTGTTGACATGCCTTTCTGGCGTACTTATTCTCCCTTTCGGTTGTGGAGGATTGGCATGAGCGGTTTGCTTCTTCGAAAAACCATGATGTTAGGCAACATCCCATTAAACGCGTAACACCACTAGTGCTTTGCGATCTACTAATCTCTCGCATGATCCGAATCCGCATATACTATTGTTTCTATGTCGGATCCCTTAAGATACCATAATCCTAAATGCGTAGTGCCTTTAATGTATCGGAAGATACGTTTAACCGCTTCTAGGTGAGAGGTTTTGGGATCTCTTGTAAATGCGTGCACAAAAGTGCAAACACTAAAATGATATCAGTCTACTTGCCGTTAAGTATAATAAACTACCTATCATGCCTCTATATTTGGTATTATCTACGGACTCACCTTCTTCGTCTCTCGTAAACGAACCAAACACTCCTTTATTTTTGTAACATATTATCCATTGATTCAAAAAGTATATATTTAGGAATGTGCGTTTTGATGGACAATGTAGAATTGCTTTAACGTGTTTTTGGCATGAATCAACAATGTATAAACTTTGTTTTAAGATTTTTTTTTAAAAAAATGAAAAATATGTATGTAAGTTTATAAAATTTTTGAACAAAAAAAAATGTTGTGACTCGATTCTAATGAAAGTATTGAATTCTTATGACTTCGGGAATCATTGTAGTTATAGAGTTCCTAGTTCTAATCCAAAAAGTATGAAAATAATAAAGAACACCCAATTTTGATTAGGAGCAAAATTGGATGAAATCAAATGAAAAGAATGATGGAAAGCTTACAATAGATGTTGTTGATTGTTTTCTTAGCGAAATCCCCTTGCGAATTTTGGTTAATTAGGCGATTTGAAGATTGGTCGTTGAAGGATTTTGGCTATGGTGTTCGTTCACAGTGAGTAGGGGAAGAAGAAGAAAAAAAATGAAGTTTGAGTATATAATTTTGACAGAAAGGGGGTGTTTGTTTTTCCAGATAGGCGGTCCCCTTAATTAATTAAGGGGGCCGCCCTTTTTACACATCCAGTACCCTTAATTTTAAGGGGGCCGCTACCTGAAAGACCCCCTTTTTTTATTTTTGGCCTGAATTTATTTGATCCCTATTATTAGTAATATATATTTATATATAAATTTAGTTGTTTTAATGGGCAAATAAACTTAACATTGTGTTTCATTGATAAAGGTGATAATTGACATTTTAATTAACCTTTCATTTAAAAAAATTCTTGGATTATTTCGGACGAGATAATCAAGACGTCAATTTGAGAGGTGATTTAGAGATGAGATCTCTTGCAAGGAGGAGGAATTAATTTCTTCGAAGAAAAAGAAATTAATTGATTCGTTTTGAGATGAGACGAGAATGGATAGCGAAGATAATGAAATAGTAAGACGTGGTTGAAAATATCAACAAGTTGATTCCGATAGACGTAGATGATGGATCCGAGACGATCGTCGAGGTCGAAGGGAGTTTGTTTCATCCATAGTGTGTCTATGATCTTCGCGCGACTAATCCTACTTCTATGTTAATTGTTAACCACTAGCTTGCTCTTCTTCATCTACGTGAGTTTGCTATGTGGTCATAGAAGATTTCCATTTTGTAGATGTATGACTATAATCAACGCGAAAGAGTAGTTCATAGAGAACTAATCTCTTCAAAGCTAGAAAACCAACAAATGATATCTCTAGAGACTACACTATCTTCTAAGAACTAATTAAACTACAACATCATAGTAACATAGACATTTACTTATAATCTATATTCTACGAATATGAAAAGTGAGACGTACCTTAGTCTTTAGAATTGTCTTCATTAATGTCTTCATGATGTAAATGATAAGGGTTCATGGGAACCTTATCATGAATTCCTTAATCCGGAGACAAAGAATGTTTGTAGAGAGCACACTACTTCAAAGGTTGTGATGGCTTAGCCATTTGGTCCCCAACGTTTCATGTATCCGAAGTTATTGTTTCCGCATATGTTTTGCATTTGATTCGAACACATGCACGGTGAGCATCTTCCACATTGAGTAAAGCTTGGTTGATGTGGATGATTCCACATTGTGTGATTAGTGTTAGAGTAATTTGGTCTACCTTGGTCTCTCCTAGGTTGAGGTGTTTTGGAACGAGGATGAGAGTTTTCATTTCTTCTCGGAGGAGGTGTTTTAGACCTCATTGTGGGTTTAGTAAATCCGACTCCGGGTTTTAAGGAGGGTTTGTAAAAACGTTTTACCACATCATCACTTGCAATAGGAATTTTAGTATTATTTATAAGTATAAATTTTGGGTTTGATTCTATCAATTTTTCTTTCGACTCAACTTCTTGGGCTTTTACAAACTTTACTTGTTTGGTTTCGCTAGGTGATCCTTTGGTAAAATTAAAACCTAACCCGGATTTATCTCCGGAAGTTTTTTGAGAACTTATTATTTTCTTAAGTGAGTGACTACTATCATTAAATTGATTTAGCCTAGATATTTCCTTTCTAAGCTTCTCATTTTCAAGCTTGAGGTCTTGACATAATTTACATTCTTCAATTACTTCCTTACCTTTTTCTAACCTAGATAATTTATCTCTTAATTCTAGTGCTTCATTTTCTAATTCTACTTTAGCTTGTTTTAAAGTTTTATTTTTAGCCATGACTTTTAGTCCTAATTTGCATAGTCTACTATATTCACTATCTAAGTCATTTTCGTCTAGTGATGATTGGTCATCACTAAAGTATTCGGTTTCGGAAAGTACCTCATTGGAAGCTTTAGCCATAAGACACTTTTCGTCATTTGTTTTTTCATCTTCATCTTCGTCGCTATCACTCCAAGATCCTCCAACAAACGCTTTTTGGTTTTGATATCTTGATAGTTTTGGACATTCTCCGACGAGATGATTTGGATCACCACACTTAAAGCATTTTCTTTCGCCTTTGCCATTTTTGTCGTCTTTATTTCTTTGGAATGATTTTCTCTCTTCATATGGTTGTCTTACGAATCGTCCTCGTCTTTTGAAGAATTTCTTGAAGTCTCTTACGGCCATGGCGTATTCTTCATCTTCACTATCGGAGGTTGAGCTATCGTCATCACTAGATTCCTTTCTAGCTTTCAAGGCAATAGATCTACTTTGTTCTCTTTTGCTTTTGACGGTTTCAGAATCTTTCTTAATTACTTCTTCATAAACCTTCAAATTTCCAATGAGTTCGTCAAGTGATAGAGTTGTTAGATTCTTTGATTCTTCAATCGCCGTGACTTTTGCGCGCCATTTTGGATGTAATGCCCTAAGAAATTTCCTAACACAATTCTTGCTAGAAAAACCTTCATCAAGTGCTTTTAGACTAGTAATAATAGTGTTAAATTTAGCAAAGGCATTATCTATTGATTCCTCTTCCGGAATCATAAATTGTTCATATTGTTGAACAAGAAGATCTATTTTGTTAGCTTTGACTTGATTATTACCTTGATGAGTGATTAATAAAGTATCCCAAATTTCTTTTGCGGTTTGACACATAAAAATTCTTTTGTATTCTTTACGTGGCAAAGCATTATAAATTACCATTTTAGCTTCATTATTTTTTGCAAGTTTCTTTTTAAGATCATCATTTTGTTTATGAAAAGGTACAACTTCATCCTTTTTAGTTTTGGGATTATTTTGAATAGGAGAAAAATCACCATCGGTAATAACATGCCAAAGATCTAGATCTTTTGACTTCACATAAGTTTCGAATCTATTTTTCCAATAATATAAATCCATTACTTTCTAAAATACTGGTGGTCTCCTCCACTTTTCATAGGATTGCCCTTCTAAAATATTTTTCGGATTTCCATATCTCGATTCAAGTTTTAAAATAAAATTATTTTAAAATCTTGTTTGACGTGGCTCTTGATACCAATTGTGGAAAACTAGAAGGGGTTGAATAGTTTACCGCTTTTTAATTTAAGGTTTTAAGTTTTATAAAATTTCTAGGATTCGACTTTGTTGGAATCTACACTTGCACATTTGAATAAGATACTTATCTAAAAAATAATAGGATAGTATGAAAATTAATGTTAAGACAAGAAGATAAGAGTAAGAACGATAAACAACAAAGCGAGAATTTATAGTGGTTCGGTTAACGACAGCACTCTTAACCCTACTTCCTCCTCCAGCTCGATACTCGATGGAGTTTTCTTCACTATGTCAACAAGCTCCCTTATGGCGGAGAAAACCTTACACAACTTTCGCTTTATCTTGATTTTTGACACTAAGCTAGATGTCGAGTTCTAATCTTTTGTAGAACCAATCTACCTACAACATGACATCTTCACTACACAACTTTGCTTCCGACTTGAACACGACTACACAACTTCTTCCACACCTTTTAGTTATCTTTTACACTGAAAATCCTTTTGAAAAATTCTTGAAAAATTATGTTCAACTGTTTTGAAAACAAGAAGATTTCTCTTCTTTTTAAGGTAAAGCATACTGAAGCATACACTCCTCTTTTATTTGAAGCTCGAGTTATACACTGAAGTGTACATAATCCATTGCGGAAAGCTCATCAAGAGTCACATTCATTGTCTCCATGATCTTCTCTGTCCTTCGGTTTATACTCGGAAAGCAACAGAATTAGCAGAGTATCAAACCAATTTTGACCACTTGTCATAGAGAAAGTTGAATTTGGAAACCGTTTGCTGATCGGTTCTTGAGGGTTAGAAGTACATGCATTATCACCTTTAAAGCAGTCAGATTGACACTCAAATTCACTGGTTGCAATTATCTTTCCTTTAAGGTCAAAAAGTCTTCCAGTTGGTGACCACCTAAGGCAAGATCTATGTGTACTAGTCTTAGGTAAAGCAAGTCTTTCTTTGGACCCTACCTTTTTAGGTTTCCAAACTTTTGGCATATGTTTCTTTTGATTTTCAATATTTGAAACATGTGCCTTCTTATTGAGAGCACGAGAATTCATGTCATTCACATAGTTGAGCACACAGACATCATGATTAGTAGTAATTAAACATTTCTTACACATAGCACAAAAACCTTTAGATTTAGCATTTCAAATAGCAAGCTTAATTTTATTACATTTAGATGACAATGTTTCTGATTTAAAGAAGACTGTAGATTCCTATGGTTTTCTTCTATTCTCTCTAAATTATTCGAGATCCGACTACTTTTAGACTTAAAAGGGACCTTATCATTCTTAAGATTGTTCCTAGGCTGTGGTCTTCTGGTCCTAGTAGTGCTTTTAACGTATGTATGAGAGAAACCATTTGTTTTGGAATTTACATCGTTCTTAGTGATGACATGAGGTTGTGAAATAGTGATCGGTTTTGTCCTAACGCTTGCTTTAACATGTTTGTCAAGCACAAAGTTGTTTACCCTATAAGCTTTAAAAGGATTAATCCTAAACATTCCTAGTGCAATCACATTATCATTTTTCATAACTTTTGATTCTTGTGGTGTGGGTACTGAGTTTGAAGTGACTGTATTTGACAAATCATTCGTCTCATCAACCTTTTGAGGAACCCGAGTTTTTGA
This sequence comes from Tanacetum coccineum, assembly GCA_026074375.1. Taxonomy (NCBI): domain Eukaryota; kingdom Viridiplantae; phylum Streptophyta; class Magnoliopsida; order Asterales; family Asteraceae; genus Tanacetum; species Tanacetum coccineum. The sequence continues at coordinate 9,743 of BQNB010040118.1, forward strand.
GAATTTTAGACGTTCATATTGAAATGCATTTGGTTTTCTCACAACAAAATTGTTTCTTAAAGGTTGCAAAGATGGTTTCCTCTCGGTTGATTGATTTGCAAACTTAGTATTCACACTCGTACCTTTGGTGATGTCCTTTTGTTCAGAAACCTTATCAAATAACTAGGATCTTAGCTTAGCATTTTCATAAATCGTGTCATGTAACTTGTTTTGCAAAGAGTCAATTATTATTTTGGTTTGAGTTTGTGTCACAGAGATAGAGTCAAACAGATTCTTGTATGTGGTCTTAAGATGAGCATTTTCTTTAGCATAATTCAAAGCCTGAAACTCTAATTCCACATTCTCATTCTCTAGTTTCTAAGACAAAGGATCAAGGGTATCTGATACATATGGAGTATCCTTACTTTTACCCTTGAGATCTCCCAATTGAGCTTGCAACCGTTTGATCTTTTGTTGCATGTCATTATAAGCTTTATCGTATGAAATTTTGTCATATTTGCATTCTTCACACTTTTTGTACCAATCATTCCAAAATTTAGCATATTCATTCTCCTTTTTAATGATACAATTTTCAAAACGTTCTTTCGTACGTTCAAGCTCAGTTTAGAGATTGGATGTATCTACAACAGAATTACTTTGCACAATAGACATAATATCCTAACTGACAACTGCTCTCAAGAGACGCTCAATTTCCAATTCTAAAGCCTTGTGTTTGGTAAGAGATTTATCGGCTTCTTTTGTAAGAGATTTGAAGTCTCGGACAAATTTGGCTGCTTCTTTCAAAAATTGTATTTTGAAATTTTGCAATCTAGCATCAACTTGGTTAATGATAGAGAAAATTTCATCCTTTATAATTTTTCAAATCTCTTGGTGGATAGAAGACGACCAATTGGGTATATCTAAAGTCATTTTTTGTTTGACAACACGTTGAAGAGTCACAATGGTGCTTTTTACCTCATTTAGAAAATTTCATGCAACACTTAGTGTAGTATCATTCGAAAACTCTTCATTTGGTATTGAAATTGATTTAGAAACATTAGCCATTTTAGAAGTATTTGAAAAATATAACTCTTCATTTGACTTGGCCATTTGAGAAACAAAAACCCCCCGAAAGATGATTAATCTTCGTATAATTTGCCGGTTTTATTTCTTTGTTCAGTTGTTTCATTTTTAAGCGACTCTCTTGAGCGAGTTCTAGTGTCTCCTCTGAATCATACACAGCGGGAGTATCATGCTTTCCTAATAGAACTTTGCCATTATACAAACTCTGTTGTTTCTGCTGAGCTTGCTTGAGATAAAAAGGATTTTGATAACCCAAAGCCATTTTCTGTTCGGTGTGGTAAAACGAGTCTGGCTTAGGTGAAAGCATTTGCATCGTTTGAATCGATTGACCCGTTTTAACCAAAATATTATCTAATTCCTTTATCTTATTCTCAAGTTGAATTTGTTTATCAAGAAGCTCGTCTTCGCGTATTTTGAAATCAGACTTCAACTTTTTCTTTTCTTCTTGAAGAGAAGAAACAGTTGATTTTTCTTTTGAAAGCTGGTTATTTAGATTTGCAATTTCCTCATTCAAAGTCGTTATTTGTTTAGCAGAACTTAAATGGAGAGCATTTATCTTTTTAGTAAGACATTGTTCTTGATAAACAGACTTTTAATAACACCTTTCAAGTTTGTCATACTTTTCCTGATTGATTTCAAAACAATTTTCTTAATTTTTATATCTAGCAAGCTCAGTGGTCAAATCAGCGTTAGTTTCTCTCAACTTGCGATTGACCAAGTTGACTTTCTCAACTTCAATTGCTAAATTATTATATAATGAATCATATAAAACACGTGTTTCCTCAACATTTGCAGGATGTTGTTCTACTGTTCTCCCACTTTGTTCCACACTAGAAACCGTAGAGATGATATTACTATCATTCTGTTGTATTTGGCGTGGTTCAGGAATGGGCTCAAGTAGTTTAGTATACTCCTCTTCTTGAGTAAACATATTGAATTTATCATTATCATAACAATTTTCAGAATGGTATACCTCAGCTAATCCATCTGAATCATAGACGGGAGCTTTGTCAGACTGAGTACCCGATGTAGATGCTTGCTGCAAATTATCCTATAAATTACAGTTGGCATTTACTTTCTCAATCTCGTCATAGGCACCTACAACAGCCATGAAATTAAATTTCTCAGAATTGAGTTGGATCCCTGCTTCATCCTTTTGAGCAATCTGTAGTTGTGTCTAAAGATAAGCAGCATCCCTTTTCCTTGGCTTTACTGTGCAGTTGCTGGCATATTGACCCTCTCCTCTGCAGTTGTAACACCTTATCTGATTTCTATTAATCCCATTACTATTACCCTCAGCCCGTGCTGCTATAACATTTCCATTCCCATGCTGATTTGCAATCCTTGGAACAACACTAAGCCTATTTTGATTCCTAACATTTTGTACACCCGGATTCTGAACTGCATTTAGAACAGCCTGATTCCTGACATTCTGCACTTCATTCTGTCTAAATTGGTTCCCAACATTATCTTCAACCATTAGCATTTGTCTGTCTTGATCAATATTCATCCCCGGTTGTGCAATTTGTATGTTGTTAGGGTTTGATGAACTTCTTTGGTTGTTGTTTGTGGGAGTGGTATCGTTTAGAGTAAATGACTTAGCCATGAGTGCAAGTGCCATGTCAAATGTGGTTTGGGATTTGAGATATCTTTGGAAATTTACATTGGTTGTGGCATGTAGTTCGTGTTGAATGAAGGTTGTTAGACAAAGTTGTTGTTGGCTTGTGGATGTTGTATGTAGGTAATATGTGATGATTGACCTGGGTGAAACGGTGTTTGAGTGTTTGCCATTAATGCCAAAGGATCATGTGTGTTTGCTAGTCGTTATGCTCTAATAGCATTGATGTCTTGTTGAGTCGACATTACAAAAGTGATGTGAAATGATATGTAAGGATCTTAAGTAGGTAAAGTGATTATTGTTGTGTGTTGAAACCAATTAACGTTCACAGGATTTTACAAGTCTTAGATTTAAACCGAGAAAAGAATTGAATCTTTCGCGGGATTTTAAAAAATCAAGAAGAAATCGTGAAACAATGATTAATTATTGTTGAAATCATTGATGTTATTGAAGTACTTGAGCTTTTGTTAATGATTAATGAGCTTAAAACGACGAACGGTGCACAAACTTTCAACTTAAAATGAGTACCGGTTGATTAAAACTCAAATAAGGACTAACGGTGCAATTACGTTTCACTTTGGAGGACTAACGGGCTGAATTGAAGCAATTAAGGACTAACGGTGTAAACGTGTTCCAACTTGAAGGTTAATGATACAACAAAGGACAAACTTTGAAATTTACTTTAAATTCAGGGGCTGCATGTGTCATTTTTGAAAGAGGTTAATTAATAAAAAAATTCCCACCAAAAACCTTTCTTCTACATTTTAAAAAAAATAGGGTTACGAATGGAGATTTGATCTTATGAACTCATACGGTTATCGTCGGTTAAAAATAAATACACCACGTTGATCGAAAACAGATCACGATCACAAAGGTATAAGTTAGAAGACCCGTAATTGACCGTCACTCGAAAACAAAAAACCCGAAACGACTTAAAACGTGTAAGGTTCGATTCTATTGAGTTGCGAATTCGGTTGTCCTTGTAAAATGCTAGTCTGGATAAGCTTGAAAACTACGAATCCGGTTGAAGAACAAAATGCGTATTCGGTCACAATAAAAATTGCGTATCCGGTTAAGTAACAAGCTGCGTATCCGGTCACAATAACAAGTTGCGTATCCGATTGAGTAACAAGTTGCGTATCTGGTCACAATAACAAGCTGCGTATCCGGTTGAGTAACAAGCTGCGTATCCGGTTGAGCTTGCTTTTGTACTATCGTCCTTATCTTCTTGTCTTCTTCAGAAACCAACAAAAACCGTCCTTTCTTTTGAAGCTAAAACAATGGATCTTGTCTCCTTTGTCTTTAAACCATGGACCACAAAAATAAAAAGGCAACTCAATAAGCTCAAATAAGCTCTTTTCTACCACAATAAGCTTCAAAATAAGCTCAGAAAAAGTTGGTACGAAGAAGCTTAAAGTATAAGCTGGTTTTGATAAGCTATAAGAACTAGAAAATAAGTCACTTTTCACCACAGAAAGTCACGAAAGTAAGCAATAAATAAGCTTAAAATAAGCTGTTAACCGCAAAATAAGCTTTAAAAATGAAAACTTTGAACGGGAAAATAAGCTAGAAAATTAGCTACAAGCTCTAAAAGAAATATTGTTTCATTTTTCTTTGACAACACAGAAACGCACCCCAACAGGTTAAACAAAAACTAATGACTTTTATTTTTGAAAATTTAGATGCAAATTCCTAAGCCCACAACACGAGTAGCCCATATAGTTTATAAGAGTGAAAAACAAATAAGCCGAATGATAATAAAATTTCACACGTAAGAAAAAAACTTATATATACACGAAGATAAGGCGAATCAATAAGCTCTAATAACCACAACTTAGACCACTAGACCCACCCGGGGCTTTTGATACCACATGTTGTATGATATCATTTCATCACCAAAACACAAAATAAGAGAAAAGATTTTAGAGAGAGAGAAAGAACTAGAGAGAGAGACAAAGAGAGAAAATGGTTACTTGTTAAGAAAAGAAAATGAGAAGCAACACCCTATCCACACTTGGAGAAGGCTTTATGTTGGGCCGAACATAATACAAATAGGCTTTAAGCCCGACAACTAGGCCCAATTAGCTTAAAAGAGATTCCCGTTAACTACATTTTCCTATATAAGGCTCGGGATTGATAATAACCATCACTTTACTAAAAATACGGCTAACATTCTCTAACTCCTGCCATTGAAGATGATAGCTGGAATATCCATGTTTTGATCACAGTTACGCTCTATTACACCCGTATCCTATCCCCTCCTTGCGCGATTGCTTCAAGCTGGAGCATCCGTCTTTCCAATACCGTCTTTTATTCTACCAGTATCATATCCCTTTGCGCGGCTATTCCAGAGAAATTCGCGTGGTAACTGTTTACCCCTTTTGCCATGATATGCCTGATTGAAACTCTTTTCAACTTTAATGACATCCTAAAATCCAGCCTTACATGGGTTTGTGAAAGAGTTGTTGTTGTTGCCACACGTTGTATGCCTTCTAACATGACTCCTGGTGATCAACTACTGCCGGTTACTGCTCCAGCTCCGGGCTTGTATAGCCGCAGAGGAATAATAGAATCTTGGAGGAAGTGGATCGTCTCCTTATCTACCATGTCTTTCTGAAATGGGTAAACCCGATTTACCATCGTTCCCTTAAGCATTCATCTACCCAGAATTGATTACGAGTTCTTTCCTTTAGTAGTGAATTCGATTGCTTTCGAACATGATTCATTATGATCAAGTGATGACCGATGCTGCTCCCCCTCATCATCTCGATGCCTAGTAGTGTGTCGTGTGTCTAGTGTGATATATGTATTTTTTGTATTTTTGTTTCCAAGTGTGTTATATGTATTTTATTTTATTTTTATTTTTTTATTTTTGTAGCCATACTTTATATTGTACTAAAGCATTATGATATATTGCTTTTTGTAGTGTGTAATAATCAAGGGATATCTGGCTTGTTGTGTGGAAAATCAATGTTAACATGTTATTTTTTCAGTTAGTATCTTGATATTTTGGAAGCATTAATAAATTCACGGCTTCATGTTACTAGTAAGCTATATATATATATATATATATATATATATAATATATATAAATTATATATAAAAATTTTAATAAAAAAATAAATAATAAATATATTTTAATTATATAATTTATTGATATACATTGATGTTGTTCAAGGGATTGTAATTTGTAATTTGTTTTGAGTTTTGGTCCTAAGTATATAGAATATTGGAATCCATGGTTTTTATTAACAAAGGTGAGTGATGCATAATATAACTCATTTATGTTATTGTCATAGGTGGATGGGACAAACAGCGTATGTGAGGATGCATTTTGTTGCACTTAAGCGGTCCAATCTGGATCGGGGACTGCTTCCAAGAGGTTTCAAAGAAGATTGAAGGACACACCATTTTTGCATTGGGTGATGTTGCTTGTTCTGTGCTATCGAGTGGAGGTTCAAGGAGCGTGCAGATAGAGAGCTACTTCAGCTATCTGCTTACATCAGGTTGGTGTTTTCAACTTGATGTTTGTTCTGAAAGTGATTGATTATAACTAATAAGATCGGATGATTAGCAGTAAATAGGCTGTAAAGATAGTGTACAAATGTGTTCATGGGACTGAATTTGTGTAATAATTAGTTTTAGTTGGTAAATTTTGAGGGTATTTGGGATTGCATTTTGGAGTCGATTATTTGCTTATTGGGTTTGCAAACGGCATATAATCAGAAAATAGTGTTTGTCAGCTAATTGAGAGAAGCGATAATCTGTGTTTCCTATAAGACAAACACCGTTTTGATAAAGCCGTTTTAAAATGCCATTTTGCAAAAGGATAATCAGTTTGACAAATGCAACCCCAAATACCCCTTTTATATTAAACGATGACCTATTCGGTGGGTAAGTGCAAGCGTAGTATATTTATCTAGTACATGAAGTATACTTATACATGAGTATGTGGTCAAAATAGTTTACTGATATAAAGGATTGTTTTAAAAAATATTAAAAGTTTTAAGTTTTGAAGATTAAAAGATTAAGGATTAAGAATTTAAGGATTGTTTTGAGTGCATATCAGTTTATCTGTCTACTGTGTTTGTGTATATTTCATTTGACTGCCACTAAAAATTCCTAGTGCATTAAGGTTTAAATATTTGGTGCATCACAATTAATTTTCTACGACATCACAGTTTTAATATCTAGTGCATCAAGGTTTAAATATTTGGTGCATCAAAGTTTATTTTATAGTGCATAACAGTTTAACTTGTCTTTTATCATTTTGTGCCTACACTAATACGCAATGTTGGATACACGGTATCACTCACTGCATCAGAATACGCCGCTGCACCAGGTGGACTATCCTAGAATTTAAACTTGAAGAAAAGGGTGTCGTAGTCGACAAAGATAAAGTTGAAACTTCAAACGCGTATTCATGTCTGGTCATTTTGTTGTGCCACCTAACTAGCACGAGAACGTGCTATTGGAATATGAAAAAAGAGGTCTCTGGTCATCAGGTAGGAAAAGTTGACGGTTCTGAATCTATTGGTGGAAAACTTGATACTATGGAAAAAGAAAATTAGGCTTTTAAAAAGTTGACCGAGACAAATTTCGCAGAGCACACTACCTTGTTAGGTATAAACTTATCAGGAAAAGCAGAGTGTTTATGGTTCTTCTACGCTTTAATCATTACACGGTGAAGCAACTATTGGCGCATTGAACCTAGATGATGAAACAAGTGTGTTAGATGAGTCTATATAGTCTTCTGATTCGGCCCAAACACTCAAAATCTTCCCAAGCAAACTAAAGAAGATAACCTTGGGGGATCAGGCCCGTCTTATGCATCTTGGTTGAACAAACAAGTTACTTGTTTGTATGCACATGCAAAAGAGACGAATACATTATGGCTTATTATTGCAGCGGCTGTAGTGATGGGCATTGTAGTTATAGGCCGATGGTGGCACCAAGAAAAATGGCAAGTTTTGCGTCATGAGCTAAAATCCAGGACCCATGATGAGGTATGTGTTTAATAATAAGTTTTTTCTTCTTATTTGTATTGTAATTGTGTTCCTTATCCATATTAATTGACGTTATGGTTTAGCTAACAACTAAAGCTTAAGGGAGCGATACGTGATGCTGGTGAACGAACATGATACATATGCTTAAAGGAATATAAGAAAGGCTTTTGAACACCTAGTAATCTAGTATGTTTTACTACCGAGTTGCAGTTACAAGTTAGACGCTTTTGTCGCTGATGCTTGGTTGTCAACTATATTGCACTTGAAGGGTCTTTTGATGCGTGTAGTCACACTGATCAACTCATTCACCAGAAGAAAAGTATATTGGTGGAGACATAGAGGAAGCATGGAAGGTCGAGCCAGCTATAAAGGTGGCCTTTGAGAAGTTCAAGGGAAGATTGAAGACATCATAGACACGAAGAATGCAAATCTTGAGTTGAGGAACAAAAGTGGAGCGTGCTTAGTTCCATACCAGCTTCTTAAGCCTAATTCGGTGTCTGGTGTGACCGGGATGGGTGTTCCAAACAGCATCTCAATCTATTATGTCTTTGCTTTTGGCCTCAAGATCCTTAATTCTATGCTCAAGTAATTGTTTGTGTGCGAATAATGTGCATGTCCTCATAAATTAGTTATGGTTTATTGTCATTTGCATTATGTTTGCCTTGTGTTGTATTATCAGGCTAATGAGTTAAGCCTAAAATCCACAATGTATTCTATATTCTCGCATGTCGAGATTACATGCCAATGTGAACTGAATATGAACTTTGATTCTACAAATAAATGTAAGAAACTATAGTATTAACAATTTAATAACCCTTTAAGATTAGCAACCTATTTTTTAACCTATACCTAGAATGCAAATACGTTTTTCTAACTTAATTTCTAGCTCAATTGGATATCTTTTATTTTATGTTTTGTATATGGGTTTTGGAAATCTTGGATTTTTTGTGACTGCTAAATAAATGTGCCTTATTTTGTTTTTAGTTTATTGTGATGCAGTAGAATATACATAGTGATGCAGTAGATTATATATTATGATGCAGTAGATTATAAATCACTATCTATCTAAGGCATCCTACTGTTAATAGTTTGATTCAATTGTTATAATTCAAAACTTTCTTATACACTGTGATGCACTAGGTATAGAGATACTATGATGTTATACACTGGCCAGGTGTCTTTACTAGCTACTATTTTTTAGTTTATGCACATAACGAATAACTATTTGAAAGTAATAAATTCATTTGTTGTCTTACAATTGAAGAGTCATTGAATAGTGTTTATAGGCAAGGTCGAGCTTCAGATAAGTCTATAGGGCCATTGGAAATCAAGGTTGTCGAAAATGGGACGTTTGATAAGTTAATGGACTATGCAATAAGTTTAGGCGCCTCGATTAATCAGTACAAAACTCCACGGTGTGTGAAATATGAGCCGATCATTGAGCTGTTAAACTCGAGCGATGTATTAAGTTATTTTAGCCCAAAGTGCCCGAAATGGTTTCTGAGTGATAAAACCTAAAGATCGTTTAAGACTCAGATTGTTTAGATCTAATCTAGGATTATAAACATCAAAGATAAACATTACACAGTGGAATAATAACAATAAGAACAATGATGTTTTTCAAGGTTTTTCTTTATTCATCACAGCCCCAAATGATTCTTGAGGCTAAACACTAACTAACTATTAGCTAAATAACTATTAACTAACTAACTACTATGTACACACACGCACACGTTTACTAGACTCTCATTAGGAGAGCTTTACGTTTCTGGATGATCTATACCAGACTCCTAATACCCTTTATATATAGGGTTTATAAGAAAACCTAGAGTACTAAGGAAGCTATCTTTGATATCTTTGACTTTTCAATGCATATCTTCATGGAAATCTTCCAGCTTTTAATTCTTCCATATGTAGAATACCAAAGTGTCATATTAAGCCCTTGTTGTTTCATTCGTCTTCATTTAAGCATATGTAGTTTTGTAATCATCAAATCAATAAACCCAACAATCTTCCCCTATTTGATATTACAAAACTATCTCCATGAATGAAACAATATTCAATGCTTCCCCTTAACTTAAGACTTTCTTGAACATGCCACCACACATAATAAGTTGCAAATCAATAAACCTGTAATCTTCTTCCCCTTTTTGTAATAATCAAATAGGGATCTTCTGAAGATATGCAACTTGGATCATAACATGTCAACAATAAGCTTCCCTTGAAACCCATATGTTAACCATTTTGTGAATCTTTAATTCTGTAGGCTCTATGTAATGATTACTGATGAAGAAAACTAAGTATAACGAACTTGATGTAGAAGTAGAATAACCCAAACTTGTGTCTTATATCTTGTACTATCCACGTGACTCCAAACTTATAAATAAATCTGTGAAATATAAGTAGATCGCAACCTCTTGACAAAAATCCTCATCTTCTATGAGACACATACCAAGTGATAGCAAATGTGAGCTTTGAGCACCATAATAAAAATCACACACCTTTGCTAGATTTTGACAAGTCTTCGTCACAACATTGAAAACACAAACAAGTTACCTCCAAATGTTGTAAGCCATTTGAGATATGATAAGAACACAAACCTTGAGACACTGAGTACTACAACGTAACTCCTTTAAGTGATAGCGAATGTCAGCATTGAGCGTCATAAGAAAAATCACACATTGCTTGATTCTTTAAGTCTTCGTCAACACAATATAAAACGAACAAGTTATCTTTAAAGTGTAACACCCACTTTAAGATATGAAAAGAACACGCATCTGAAAAACTCAACTACAACATCAAATAAGTGATAATCAATTCGTCTTCATAATCACATCTTTAATAAATCCTAAAATAATAGCCATATAACCAATAAGAATAAACTGTTGTGAATGAACAGTTCTATTCGAGATCCAAACGGCATCTGTTGTCCAACATCGGACAATGCTAGCAGTAGAAACATTTTCACCCGAGCAGTATTAATCAACTGCTATTAAAGCTAGCAGTAGAAACTCAATGAGCCACGACAAAGAAAACAGTAGTATATGCTTTTACAAACCTAGCAGTACTACAAATAATAGGCAGCAGCATTAATAAAATCAGCCAGTAGCAATGAAGTATTGGCAGCATAAACACGTACTATCAGCATCAATCTTGAACTCCCAATACTACTCCCATCTCAACAAATAGCCCAATCATAAGCATCCAGTAAACTCGCATCCACATCTAATACCTGCTGCTTATAAACTCAGCAGTAGATATACCCACGAGCAGTATTAATATGTATATGAGGCCTAGCAGCAGAAACATAACATGACACTATAACTGGCAGCACTATCATAAATGTGCAGCACTAATTTCATCGTCATACCATATACCAACAGTAGCACTAATTTAACAATAGTAAATATATTCATGGAATCATATCCCTAGATTTTAGGGTTTTCATAACAGATTCTATCATATAAACCCTACACATTTGCTGTTGTCATTAATCATAATCTTTGTATCAGATTCATTGATACCTGCTGTTGACTCCATTTAATCACCAAACTTTTCAAGACGAACCATATAAAGCTGGTGTGATACATTGTACCTTCTGTTTCTATGTTGCAGCTTTAAGAAGCGACAACCTTCTTGTTGATCTTTGAGAATCATAACCATAACACCTGTTGTTGTAAATATAGAAACATACATGTTGCTTCTTTAATCATGCATAAAACCAGTATCATAACCGCGACTTCATGAACACAATCATTCATTCTCGAACTAACAGCAGACCTTTAAAAATTCTTCAAAGATGATCACCAAAGAATCTGCTGCTTGTACACTTCGTCTTTGAAAACACAACAAAAACCCTAAAAGGTTTTATCTGTTCTTTAAAACTAAAACCTTTGCGACAAAAACCAAACATCAGTGAACTTTGTGTCTTCATATCTGCTTGCGTCTTGATAAGTATTAAAAAATAGAACCAAAAACAAATCACGAATCAAGACTATGAAACACTTACTATGAAGACTACATTTTTCTGCTTTTACTAAATTAGGGTTTGGTGGCAAACCCTAATTTCACTGAAATTACTTTTATTGAAAAACAAAAAATACATACGAATAAAAACCTTGTACAAACCCTAGATCAAGAGCCACGAGGCTCTGATACCAATTGATAAAACCTAAAGATCGTTTAAGACTCAGATTGTTTGGATCTAATCTAGGATTATAAACATCAAAGATAAACATTATACAGCGGAATAATAACAATAAGAACAATGATGTTTTTCAAGGTTTTTCTTTATTCATCACAGCCCCAAATGATTCTTGAGGCTAAACACTAACTAACTATTAGCTAAATAACTATTAACTAACTAACTACTGTGTACACACACGCACACGTTTACTAGACTCTCATTGGGAGAGCTCTATGTTTCTGGATGCACTATACCAGACGCCTAATACCCTTTATATATAGGGTTTACAAGAAAACCTAGAGTACTAAGGAAGCTATCTTTGATATCTTTGACTTTTCAATGCATATCTTCATGGAAATCTTCCAGCTTTTAATTCTTCCATATGTAGAATACCAAAGTGTCATATTAAGCCCTTGTTGTTTCATTCATCTTCATTTAAGCATATGTAGTTTTGTAATCATCAAATCAATAAACCCAACAATCTTCCCCTATTTGATATTACAAAACTATCTCCATGAATGAAACAATCTTCAATGCTTCCCCTTGACTTAAGACTTCCTTGAACATGCCACCACACATAATAAGCTGCAAATCAATAAACCTGTAATCTTCTTCCCCTTTTTGTAATAATCGAATAGGGGTCTTCTGAAGATATGCAACTTGGATCATAACAGCTACAAATCATATACCACAACTACTAATCCATCCTTCCAATGACTCAAATTGCCCACCATTACGCACAATAAGAAAAATGAATCTGAGCAGTAGAAATATAAACTAGCAGTAGTAATAATAAAGGATCGCAGTAGTAACGAAATAACTTCCCCTCAAGTGGTGCATTGTTGGATGGGTAAACATGTTAACATGAAATCTTCCCTGAAAAGTATGTTAAACCATCTCTTGAATCTCGAACTCTGTAGGCTCTACTGTAATGATTACTGATGAGGAAAACTGAGTATAACAAAATTTTGAGGAATAAGGAGATTTACCATAATCTTATGTGTTATGTCTTGTTTATCCATGTGACGTCAAACTCATACTGAGACCAAGAAGTATAAGTAGATCGCAACCTCTTGACAAAATCCTCATCCTCTATAATGAGACACTAAGCACAATAATGTAACTCCTTCAAGTGATAGCGAATGTGAGCATTGAGCATCATAAGAAAAATCACAAATTGCTAGATTTTGCAAGTCTTCGTCAACACCATATAAAACGAACAAGTTATCTCTAAATGTTGTAAAAGTATTGAGAAGTGATAAGATAAAAAAAAACAATCACGCATCGTAAAAATCAAAACTTACAACACAATATAAGTGATACAAAATCATTCCGTAAACCAATCTTTAAATAATCCCAAAAATAATAGCCATATAACCAAATAAGAATAAACTGTTGTGAAAACTAGTTCTGTCCGAGATCCAAACGTGTGTGTCAACCGATATCGTACAATGCTAGCAGCATTATCATTGAAACCTAAACAGTATTAATAACGCTAGCTATATAAACAACCACATAGCAGCATTAATTTTCTTTTGGCAGTACTAAACATCAACTGGTAGTATTAACACTACAACATGCTATTGATATAGAATGCATCTATATCTAACATAAAGCTTAAGCTGCGTTATACTGGCAGTATTAATCTCCACGAACAAACCTGTTGTATCACGTCCAACAATATATATAGGAATAGAAGGTAATCCCTAAAAATTAGCAACCCAGATATATATACTGCCAAAAAACAAGCATCCTATATACAATACAATTCAACCATGATATATTTCCTGTTAATCACTACTTTTTCTTGATGTATACAAAAACTGAACCCCAAAACCTTATAGTTCCTAGATATCACGAGCCACCAGGCTTGATACCACATGATGGGAATCGTTTAAGCCCATCAATGATATGTTTTACAAATATCATTGATAACATATATGCACAACAGAGTTAATCAAGAACAATGATATTAAAGGTTTACCATCCTATATGAGGGTGCAAGATCCTTGAGTCACAACAACTATTTAACAAACTAACATTACAGATCTAACTATCTATTGTTTACACAACACAATGTTTGCTAGACTCTCAAGATGCTCTGCATTTTTTTGGATGCCCTAAACCTATGTCTATGATCTCTTTATATAGAGAGAGATCAAGACTTACAAAGGAAGTAAATCAATTAGATAAGGAAATTATTTAAATCTATTTAAATACTTTCCTAATCTTTATCATGAAGATCTTTGACCAAATCTTTATCATGAAGATCTTTGACCAAATCTTCCATCTTTATCATGAAAATCTTTGACCAAATCTTCCATCTTTTGTAGATTTCACATCTTGAAGACTTTGGTCCTTTTGTTTCATTCGTCTTTCATTTAAGCACGTGTAGTTTTGTAATCATCAAATCAATAAACCTAACATTTGGTAAAAGAACAAGTATCAGAAGACACAAGTAGCTTTGTTGAGTTTTCACTTAATGTTGATAAAGAAACTGTTTTTCTTGTTGATAAAAAGATAGAGTTCAGCAAATCTAAAAATCATGAAAAACCAATTAAAAAGTTAGTTAGCCATGCTGAGATGTATAGATAACAAAGTCCTAGGGGAATCAAAGAAATTAGAATAATCTTAAATCCCAACAACTAGGTAGTTTTGGAATTTTTGATTTGTATAATAAATAATGTTTATTTGTGAGAAGTTTTGATCATGTGCAGGATGTTGTAATACCATCAAAGGTAAAGGAGGGTATATCGTGAATAATTCATAAAGGGTGAACTACAAAACTATACTTCCAAAGGCACAACATAATGCTCAAAGGAACCATGGTTCAAGAGTAGGTTTAATGAAAAATGGCTAAAATCTTTTAATACTACCCAGGTTAGTCTATTCTGCTCATCAATTAAACTATAGTTTTAGTGCAAACCAATGTAACATTTTAATACAGCACATTCAACTGTAAAATGCCTATCAATCAAAATATTAGTTTATTATCTAAACAAATATTTTGCCAAAAAGTTAATATGGTTAGGCCAAAAAGCAGTTAAATAAGCTTAGCCCTAATTTACAGTTGTTAATGCTGTTAGGGTTAATCAGGCAAATGCTGTTAAGACCTCAGCATGTTGGGTTTGGAGACCTACCAAACTTGATAGTGCATCAATCACTTTGAAGAAACATAATTACATTGATGCACGAGGCAGATCCAAGTCAGTAATGGCTTGGGTCCCCAAAGGAAACTAATTTCCTTATTTTTATGTGCAGGGCAAGCCACAACAGGATGAATCAGGATTTATTAACAGTAGATGCTTAAGGCACATGACTGGAAACATAGCTTATCTCTTATATTTTAAGGAATTTGATAGAGGTTATGTTACATTTAGGGGAGGAGCACATGGTGATAGAATTTCTGGTAAAGGAACGCCTAAAACTGCTAGCCTTGATTTTAAAGATGTATACTTTGTCAATGAGTTAAATTTCAACCTTTTTAGTGTCTCACAGATGTGTGACAAAAAGAATTATGTCCTTTTTAGTTACACTGATGCTTGTCTCTATTATCTAATGTTAAGTTGAATGTTGAATGTGAGATACTTTTTACAATTCCCTGAAAGGACAACATGTACAGTTTTGATATGAAGAGCATTGTTCCTAAAGAGAGTTTAACTTGTCTTGTTGCAAAGGCTACATCAGATGAATCAATGCTCTGGCATAGGAGACTTGGTCATATTAATTTTAAGAACATAAATAAGCTTGTTAAGGATAATCTTGTAAGAGGTTACCTACCAAACTGTTTGAAAATGATTAAACTATGTTGCTTGTCTTAAAGGGACGAAACACAGAGCTTCTTATAAAATCAAGTTCTGAATCCAAATACTTAAGCCTTTGTTTATGATTTGTTGGATCTGAGTTTGATGATTACCAAAACTAAATATGCAAAATGAAGAAAGTTGAATAAAACAAGGACTTATTGTGAAATATTAATTTAGCTTCTATGTAAAGCTAGGATTTGCTTATAAAAAACTCTATTTAAAGGGGTATTAGAGGCAGTCTTGTTTGATGATTCCATCATAGTTAGATCTCTTCATCATGTGAGTCTAGACAACCAAAGAAAAAAAGACAGGGGAGTGTGTGTATTAGTTAGTTTATTAGTTAATTTATTTGATAGTTAGTGTAGCTCAAGGATTGTGGATCCTTGTGTATAGTTTGTAAACCTATTTATTCTCGATCAAATTAATGGAAGGCTGAATGTTTAGTAGTAAACCTTGTTTAACAAACATTACTGTCTTTTTCATTCCGTTGTGCTTATTAATGTTTGTTTGTAAAACTAATCCTAGATGGGCAAAACGATCTTCACAATTGGTATCAGAGCAGGTTGCTCTTGATATCTAGGGTTTATAAGGTTTTCATGTATAATCTTTTTGGTTCTTAATAAAAAGGCATATTTGGTATTTTTAGGGTTTCTCAGCAAACCCTAATTCTTCCATAGCAGCAGTCGTGGGCAGAAGATGTTTTGTGGTTCAGGTTATAAAAACAGCAGGGTTTAGGATTCTTGATGAATATGACTGCGTGCCTACCTTGCTGGATCAGACCATGATTAGAACTCAATGTACGGTTAGGGTTTTGCTATTCTTCAGGTTATGTTATGACGATTTGTATAAACCCTACTGGATGGAGTTTTTGTTTGCCTTCATCACTTATTTATCAGATCTAATGATAATACTGCTGTTGTTACGTTAGATACTGATAATTTTTTAAAGTCTTCTATGTTATCCGGTTCTGCGTAAGGATTAGAAAAGCAAAGCGTAGATTTCTGGATACAAAGCAGCAAAAGGTTTGATTGGTACATTGTCTGGCATGATAGAGATCATGGTTGTTATGGCTGCGTAATTTTTGGAAGCTGATTTGGTATTGATTCGCTATTTATGAATTGGGATCAGTTATATTGTTTGATTGACTGATTTTATAGAAACAATTTTATGGGATGCGTGGTTTTATGGAAGCAGTTATTGGTTACATGATATGTGTTAATGAAACTCCCTAACTCTTAGGGATTTTATACTGGTTTCCATAATAAATTGATTCATGGTTGGACGTGATTAATGGATATGTTTGGTACGTTATCTTATTGGCAGTTATGTGGTCATATTAGTACTGCTCGTTTATTTATTTTAGTACTGCCAAAAGAAATGATTTAGTACTGTTGCATTTATGTTTGGAAAATTAATATTGCTGCTCGTTGACTGTTACTACTGTTAGAATTTATGACTAAATAGCAACTAATTAGTGATAGTTTAAGTGTCACTAATAGCTTGGGAGGAAGGAGAACCACATTAGCGATGGTTTAGCGACAGGTAAAGTGTCATTGGATACCATGGGAGGACAGTTTAGTAACAGTTTTGTGATGGATCAGTGACAGGTTAGTGACAAATTTGTGACAGTTTTGAGACAAAAAAAGTGTTGCTAACAGCTTGGTTTGTTAATAATGCTACTTGAAGCAGTTTCTACTGTTAGTTCTATCCAACATACCCAGTTTGTACGGCTTGCTTTATCAGATATCGGATAGTTCACATTTTTATTTCGGACAGAACTATTGTTCACAATAGTATATTATTATTGATTTTATGGCTTGTTTTTGAAGATTTATTTGAAGATGTGATTACGAAGACAATTGATTATCACTTATTTGATATTGTAGTTGAGTTTCACAGATGTGTGTTCTTATCATATCTTAAAGTCGTGTTTATAGCAGGACATTGACTTTAAAGATAACTTGTTTGTGCTTACAATGGTGTGATGAAGACTTGTCAAAATCTATCAATAGGTGTTGATTTTCTTATGGTGCTTAATGATCAATTTGCTATCAATTAGTATGTGTCTCATAGAAGATGAGGTTTTTGTCAGAGGTTGCGGTCTACTTATATTTCACAGATTTATTTATAAGTTCGACGTCACGTAGATAGTGCAAGACATAAGACACAAGTTTGGGAGATTCTACTTCTTCATCAAATTCGTTATACTCAGTTTTCTTCATCGGTTATCACTACATAGAGCCTACAGAGTTCCAGATTCAAGAGATGGTATTCATATTGGTTTAAAGGGAAGATTGTTTCATACATGAAGATTGTTTTGTAATATCAAATAGGGGAAGATTGTTGGGATCAGAGATTTGATTATTACAAAACTAAATATGCAAAATTGGAAGAACGTTTGAAACATCCAAGGACTTAATATGAAATATTAAGTTAGCTTTCTATGTAAGGTAGGTTTTCTTGTAAACCCTCTATATAAAGGGTATTAGAGGTGTCTGTTTTATATATCCATTATAGTTATATCTCTCCAATGAGAGTCTAGACACACCAAAGAAAGTGTGTGTGTATTATTTACTTTATTAGATAGTTAGTGTAGCCTTAAGGATTGTGGATCCTTGTTATAGTTTGTAACCATTTATTTTGATCACAACTTAACGGTGGCCTGAAGTTTAGTAGTTTATATAACCTGGTTTAACTTACATTACTGTTGCTTGTCTTAAAGGGAAGCAACACAGAGCTTCTTGTAAGTCCAAAGTTCCGAATCCAATTACTAAGCCTTTGTTTATGCTTCATATGGATTTGTTTGGTCTAACCTTTGTGAGTAGTTTAATGCATAAAAAGTAATGCTTAGTAGTCACTGATGATTATAGCAGGTTTACATGGGTTTTCTTTTTAACAACTAAGGATGAAACCAGTGAGATTCTTAAGAACTTTATCAAAGAAATAAAAAACCTCGTGGATAAGAAAGTGAAAATAATCAGGAGTGATAATGGAACAGAGTTTAAGAATAAAGTTATAGATGATTTTTACAGAGAAAAAGGTATTAAGAAGGAATATAGTGTAGCCAGGACTCCTCAGCAGAATGGTATGGCTAAGAGGAGGAATATGACACTAATTGAGGTTGCTAGAACAATGTTAGCTGACTCTAAGTTACCTATCACATTTTGGGCTGAAGCAATTAGTACTGCTTGCTATGTACATAATAGGGTCTTAGTAGTCAAGCCTCATAACAAGACACCTTATGAACTTTTTAGAGGTTTTAAACCAGCTCTAAGCTTTATGAGACCATTTGGGTGTCATGTTACCATTCTTATTACTTTAGATAGTTTAGGCAAGTTTGATGGCAAAAGTGATGAAGGTTTCTTTGTTGGATATTCCTTAAGTAGTAAAGCTTTTAGGGTATACAACACTAGAACCAGGAGGGTAGAAGAAAACTTGCATATTGGATTTTTAGAGAATAACCCAATCTATGAATTATATACCAATTGCTGCAGGTACAATCATTAATGAATCTGCAGGTACACAAGGAGAACTTAATGCAGGTACATCAGAAGAAATCAGTCAAGATTGCATTGTGATGTCAATTTGGAAAGATGCTTCATACTTTGATTCACCTTCCAAGGATGTTGATAATGATGAACCAAAATCTGCTGCTGATGATCAAAAGCAGACTAAAGATGGTCCAGATAATGAGAATGATGAAAAAGACAAGTATAAAGATGATAGCAGTCCTAAAGAAATTAATACTGCTGGACAACATGTTAATACTGCCAGTCCTGAAGTTAATACTGGTCGTTTTAAACTTAACATTGTTGGTCCATCAGTTAATACTGCTAGTTCATATGATCAAGATAGCCCTAAAGACATGTTCACTATGGGAGCTAGTCATACACTTGAAGCCACTCATGTTGAGTTTTTCAATGACGAAGATGAACCAGAAGTTGATTTAGGGAACATCATAAATTCCTATACAGTTCCAACCACTCCTAATACACGAATTCATAAAGATCACCCAGTTGAAAATGTGATTGGTGATGTGAAGTCATCTGTTCAGACAAGAAGAATGACAAAACCTACTTCTGAACAAGGGTTTCTCAGTGCTGTATATGAACAGAAAACACATGATACCCTGAATACTTGTTTATATGCTTGTTTCCTATCACAGATTGAACCCACAAGCATTGCTAAAGCTCTATCTGATTCATCTTGGGTGGAAGCAATGCAGGAAGAACTTCTGCAATTCAAACTTCAACAGGTTTGGATACTTGTGGATTTGCCTATTGGAAAGAGGGCCATTGGAACAAAATGGGTCTTCAGAAACAAGAAAGATGAAAGGAGAATTGTGATTAGGAATAAAGCAAGGTTAGTTGCATAGGGTCATAGACAAGAAGAAGGTATTGATTATGAAGAAGTATTTGCTCCTCTGGCAAGAATTGAGGCAATAAGATTGTTTTTGGCCTATGCTTCTTTTATGGATTTTTTGGTATATCAAATAGATGTAAAGAGTGCTTTCTTATATGGAACTATTGAGGAAGAATTCTATGTTACTCAACCACCAGGATTTAAAGATCTTGACCATCCAGACAAAGTTTACAAGGTGGTTAAGGCACTTTATGGTTTGCATCAAGCACCAAGAGCATGGTATGAAACTTTGGCTAACTATCTGTTGGGAAATAGGTTTAAAAGAGGCAAGATAGATCAGACATTGTTTATAAAGAAGCAAAAAGGAGATATTTTGCTTGTACAAGTGTATGTTGATGACATTATCTTTGGCTCTACAAACAAGGAGTTATGTACTGGATTTGAGAAGCTAATGAAGGATAAGTTTCAGATGAGTTCTATGGGAGAACTTACTTTCTTTCTAGGATTACAAGTACAACAGAAAGAAGATGGAATATTTATCAGTTAGGATAAATATGTAGCTGAGATTTTAAAGAAATTCAACTACTCTGATGTGAAGTCTGCTTCAACTCCTGTTGATTTGGAAAGCCTTTGGTCAAGGATGTAGATGTTGATGATGTTGATGTACATCCTAAAGAATCTATGATTAGGTTCTTTGATGTATCCCACTCACATCATCTAGGCCAGATATTATGTTTGCAGTATGTGCATGTGCCAGATTCCAAGTTACACCAAAGACATCCCATCTCTTAGCAATCAAGAGAATTTTTAGATATCTGAAAGGCAAACCAACATTAGGCCTTTGGTATTCTAGGGATTCTCCATTTGAACTAGTTGCTTATACTGATAGTGACTATGCTAGAGCTACTTAAGATAGGAAGTCTACAACTGGAGGTTGTCAGTTTTTGGGAAATAGGTTGATATCATGGCAGTGTAAGAAGCAAACTATGGTTGCCACCTCTACAACTGAAGCTGAATATGTGGCTGCTGCTAGTTGCTGTGGACAAGTACTCTGGATTCAAAATCAATTGCTGGATTATGGGTATAATTTCATGAATATTGTCATTAATATTGATAATAACAGTACTATCTGCATTATTGAAAATCCTGTTCAATATTCTAAAACAAAACATATTGAGATTAGGCATCATTTTATAAGAGATTGCAATGCTAAAAAGTTAATACAAATGGTTAAAATTCATACTGATCATAATGTTGCAGATCTTCTTACAAAAGGTTTTGATGCTGAAAGGTTTCAGTACTTGGTCTCAAGTATTGGAATGCTTAATCCTTAATGTCTACATCTCTTTATGTTTTTGTAAAAGTTTTGTAAAGGATTAGTACTCTTAGTCTTGTCAATTAGTACTGCTAAGTATAATTAGTACTGCTAGTTATATTTAAGACTGCTAAGTATAATTTGTAAAGGATTGTGTATTTTTGGCTATGGACTAACACCTGTAGGCTAAGCATATTGAATACCTGATGTTGAAAACTTCACCTTTGAAGTATTGTTTGAGGGGAGGCTACTTATGTTAATATATAATCAAGCATGGATAGAAGGACATGTAATATTAAAAGTGTGTTAAAAAGAATCAAAAACATCTAGGCATGTCAAAAGAGGTCAGGACACCAAGATACCTCAGTCTAGTGGTCCCCCTGTAAAGGTTGGTGATGAGGTTGTCCATAAGGAGTTGGGTGATAGAATGGAAAGGGCTGCCACTACTGCTTCTAGCTTAGAAGCAAAGGATGACATTGGTAACATTAATAGGACCCAACCCATGGCAACACTTAATGAGCCAAGTCCTTAGGGAACTGGTTTAGGTAGTGGTCCCATGTGCCAAGATACCATATTGGGGGTGTAGATGCTCAAACTAGGTTTGAGACTACATCTAAACAGTCTAATGATCCACTTCTCTTAAAAGTTAACACACTTGGAAGTGGGGAGAACAGTATGAAACTTATGGAATTGATGGCACATTGTACAAAACTGTCTGAATTGGTGAGAAAAAGAAAAGAGAGATATAGTGAGATGAAAAACAGATAGAGAGTTGTGTGATAAAAACGGAAAGAGTGAAATGGTGAGCAAAAAGAATCGAGAGATAATGTGAGCATAAAAATAGAATGAGACATTAATATTGACAATAATAGTACTATCTACATTACTGAAAATCTTGTTCAACATTCTAAAACAAAACATATAGAGATTAGGCATCATTTTATAAGAGATTGCAATGTTAAAAAGTTAATACAAATGGTTAAAATTCATACTGACCATAATTTTGCAGATCTTCTTACAAAGGGTTTTGATGCTGGAAGGTTTCAGTACTTGGTCTCAAGTATTGGAATGCTTAATCCTTAATGTCTACATCTCTTTATGACTTTGTAAAAGTTTTGTAAAGGATTAGTACTGTTAGTCTTGTCAATTAGTACTGCTAAGTATAATTAGTACTGCTAGTTATACTTAAGACTGCTTGTTAAAACTGTTAGTCATAATTAATACCGTCAAGAAGAAAATACTTTAGATTGTGTATTTTTTTAGACTAACATTTGCAGGATAAGCAAATTGAGTACCTGATGTTGAAAACTTCACCTCTGAAGTATAGTTTGAGGGGAGACTAATTATGTCAATATGCAGACAAGCATGGATGAAAAGACATGTATCATCAAACAAAAGTGTGTTATAAAGAATCAAAAACATCTAGGCATGTCAAAAGAGGTCGGGACACCAAGATACCTTAGTCTAGTGGCCCTCCTGTAAAGGTTGGTGATGAGGCTGTCCATAAGGAGTTGGGTGACAGAATGGAAAGGGCTGCCACTACTGCTTCTAGCTTAGAAGCAGAGCAGGACAGTGGTAACATTAATAGGACCCAATCCATTGCAACACTTAATGAGCCAAGTCCTTAGGGAACTGGTTCAGGTAGTGGTCCCAGGTGCCAAGTTACCATTTTGGGGTTGCAGATGCTCAAACTAGGTTTGAGGCTGCATCTAAACAGTCCAATGATCCACCTCTCTTAAGAGTTAACACACTTGGAATTGGGGAGGACAGTATAAAACTAATAGAATTGATGGCACTTGTACAACTCTGTCTGAATTGGTGAGAAAAAAATAGAGAGATTTAGTGAGCTGAAAAACAGAAAGAGAGTTGTGTGATAAAAACAAAAAGAGTAAATTGGTGAGCAAAAAGAATTGAGAGATACTGTGAGCATACAAATAGAAAGAGAGATTGTGAGAGTCAAAATTGGTGATGGAAATGCTTTTTGGATGAAATTGAGGTTAAAACTGCTATCTTAAAGTTAGTACTGTTGGGCATTTCTTAGCACTGCTGAGCATTACTTAGTACTGATGGACATGTGTTAGTACTACTGGGCTTAAAGTTAGTACTGTTAGGCTAATATTAGTACTGCTGTGTAACCGTTAGCACTGTTTGAGGCATAACAGAATTTTCTAATTTACTTAATAGCCGTTGAGATATTTCTGCCTACAACTTTGCTTATAAGGGTCTATAATTCGGATATTTCTTGATTTTTCTGTCTCTTATAAGATTTCTTCGAGAAAAAGATTCAATCTTATTTAGTCGGTTAAAGCAAAACCTTAAGTACTTCCTATAATATCTCAATTAACTTTACCAAACCCTAATATTCTCATTCACAATCATAACCCCAGAACCCTTAAGGAGACATCTCAAGTTGGAAGATGGTGATGGTATTAGTTCACTACCTAATACTAAAATTTTTGAGCAACTTACTCTTATGGGGTATGCTTCTGATTCTGACAAGTTGACCTTCCAAAAGGGCCACTTTTCCCCTCAATGGAGATTCTTAATACATACTATTCTCCATTGCTTAAGTCCTAAGAAAACTGCTTGGAAACAGTTTAGTAGCAATATAGCAACTGCTATTATTTGCTTGGCAACAAATAGGACTTTTAACTTTTCTAAGATAATTTTTGAAGGTATGCTGAAAAACTTAGATAGTAAGTCTAAATTTTTGATGTATCCAAGATTTATTCAAATCTTTTTGAACAAGCACAAAAGACATCTTCTCCCTCACAAAAGAACTTATGTTGCTCCTTCCCTCACAGAAAAACTATTTAGCAACATGAGAAGGGTTTCCAAGGGTTATACTAGGGTGGTCATTCCACTATTTCCAAGCATGCTTGTTCAAGGTTCAATTCAATAGGGTGAAGGATCAACAGTCCCAGTTGAGTCCCATCCCACACCTACTAGTGCTCCATCTACCTCTCAACCACCAACTACACCACCATCTATGAAAATAACCCATGATGCAGAAGAGCCTGCTACCATGCCCCGTGATTCATCTTACCCAAGGGTTCAATCACTTAGAAGTGATGAGGGAAGTTTGACACCTAATGAATTGACGGTTCTTTGTACCACATTGTCCAAGAAAGTGGAGGATTTGCAATCTGACTTAAAGCAGACAAAACTAAACTATGGTGCTGCTTACACTAAGCTCATCATGAGAGTGAAGAAGTTGGAACACAAAGTCAAGTCAAGCCAACCTAAAAGAAGGGAAAGAGTGGTTATATCTGATACTGAAGAAGATTTGGAGGATCCTTCCAAACAGGGGAGGAAAATTACTGAGATTGATCAAAATCCCTCTATTTCATTGGTACAAGATGAAGAAACTTCATGGATTCAAAAGGATGCTGAGATTCAGGGAAGGACTAGTGCTGATACTAAGATACTTATAGATCAAGAAGAGCCTACTAAACTAGTGGAAGATCTTGGTAGTGGTGAAAAGGGTAAAAAAGAAATTAGTACTGATAACATACCAGTTAGTACTGCTAGTGCAATTCCTGAAGTTAGTACTGCTGGTCCATCTTCAAGTACTTCTGATGTGTTTGAGGATGAAATGATGACCATTGCTGAATCATTAGTTGCTATAAGGAGAACCATAACAAGAACAACATCAGTGGTTATTCATGATCCAGAGGAAGAGCCAAGAATAGTTCCAGAACCAACAACACAATCACACTCATCTTACAAAGACAAGGGAAAAGAAAAGATGATAGAACCAGATGAACCAGTGAAAATCAAAAGAAGAGATCAAAGTATGTATCAGGTTCAAGCTGATGCAGAGTTGGCATAAATACTACATCAAGAAGAGTTAGCTGAATTGGAAAGAGTTCAGAAAGAAAGAACTGTTCAAGAGGAAGCTAGTCAAACAGCTATTAATAAAGAGCTAGATGACATTCAAGCCATGATTGAAGCAGATGAACAAATAGCTGCAAGGCTTCAGTCAGAAGAACAAGAAAAGTACACAATTGAGGAAAAGGCAAGAATGTTGGCTGAAATGATTACAGAGAGGAAAAAGTTCTTTGCTGCACAAAGAGCAGCAAAAATCAGAAGTAGACCACCTACAAAAGCTCAAGTAAGGAACAGGATGTGCACCTATTTGAAGAATCAAGCTGGTTACACTCACAAACAGTTAAGGGGAAGAAGTTATGATGAAATTCAAAAATTGTTTGATAAAGCATACAAACAGGTGAGTTCATTTGTACCTATGGATTTAGATGATAAGGAAAAAGGCAGTAGAAAGAAAACAATTGCCAGGAAAAGAGCAGGTGAAAAGCAGAGTGAGGAAAGTACTAAAAGGCAAAAGAAGAATGATGATAATGAGAAGGAATTGCTTAGAGATAGTATGGATATAGCTCCAAGGGATGATGTTGCTATTGATGTTGAATCTCTGGCCACTAAATACCCAATAGTTGACTGGAAGACACATGTTCTGACAGAGAATATGATGTATTATCAAATCATCAGAGTAGATGGAAGTTTGAAAAATTACAAAATATTCAGTGAAATGCTTGATGACTTTGATAGGCAAGATGTGATGGATCTACACAGACTGGTACAAGAAAGGTATGATACAACAAGTCCAGGAGGATATGACTTGTTACTTTGGGGAGATCTAAAGATCTTATTTGAGTCTAATGCAGAAGATGAAATATGGAAGAATCAACAGGACTACAACTTGATAAGCTGGAGATTATTTGACTCATGTGGAATTCATATATTGCTGATGAATACTGGAGTTGCTATTCACATGATGATAGAGAAGAAATATCCTCTTACTCAAGAAATGCTTTCAAGAATGTTAAGTAGAAGACTAGAGGTTGATCATGAAAGTGAAATGGCATATGAACTTCTCAGGTTTATAAGATCACAACTTCAGAAGTAGAAGAATGTTTGGAAGAATCCTCTCAGAAAGGTTTAATTCAAGAAACTTGATGATTTGGAGGTAAATCACAAGTTTAGGGGAGGATTGTTGGGAATTAAGAGCCTCTACAAAGTTAATACTGCTAAACCAACTTAGTACTGCTCAGATTATAACTACCAATACTAACTGGTTAGTACTGCAAGAAGAAAGTTAGTACTGCCGGTACTAAACTTAATACTGTTGGAGGACTTTGTACTACTACATGAAGATTACAACTGCCAGAAGAAGATAAAGACGTGTGAAGTGATATGTATGAACTTATTATGTATATCTTATATAGTTAGAAGATATATAGATATCTTATAAAAGTTTAGAAGATTTGTGTCTTGCAAAGGACTCCTTGGTGTATAAAAAGAGATCTTAGGTTATGGTTGTAAAAATCACAATAGACATATTCATAGCTTCAAGGTTGTAAACCCTAGTACTAGTCAGAGTACTCGTATTATTCATCATAATAATATTGAAGCTTTTTGGTTATATTCATTGTCCATTCATTCTACTGCATTAAAGTTTACTATTACATTGATATTCTTCTAAGCACTAAAGAGTAGATTCCACATACTCTTAGTATCAACAAAGTTTCTAGCATACTTGTCTTGAATCTATTCAATACAACTAACCCTTTAACAAGGCTCGCAAGATCTAGTTGGGATCAACTACAACATAACTAATAAGTAAATATATAGATAGATAGATAGATAAATAGATAGATAGATAGATAGATAGATAGAGAGATAGAGAGAGAGAGACCATGATATATACTAGTTCGAGATGGGGGTTTATACCATTTATACGTCCAGTTGCGAATCCACGACACCGATACTATTACACTAGTATAATCTTATGGTGGACTACAAACCATTACAACTTTACTCCACCATATGCACTAAACTCAGCGCTCACTAAGAAGAGCTACTCCAAACGGTATTCCACCCTCGGAAACCACCCACAAGAACCCATGATTCGACTTACCACTAAGACCACTAAGATCACTAAATACTTCCCCCTTGGAAGTATACCAAACCCCACTAGATCACCACATAATCTGGGCTTGAACATAAAGATACAAGACTTCCGTTACAACCAAATTGAATGATAGTTGATTGTTTTAATCAAGTCCTTACCTAACATAAAGATTTAATTCTAATATAAAGGGTATAAAAAGAAGACCCTCGACTCAACACACAATTATGGATTACGTACTTATGTGTCTATCTTGTGGAGATGTGTTCTCTTCAATAGAATGATAGAATTAAGAAGATTAGAACACTTTAGATGTTAGACTTAGAGTATAGAATAAAGGAAAAGAGAGGAAAGAAAAAATGGCAAGAGGTAAGGAATACAAGATCCAATGAGGGGTATTTATAGGCCAAGAACTCAAAAATTGGTGCAATCCTTAATAGCCTCTGGCACGCTTCCCACGTGCAAGCGCGCACCCAGTGCACTAGGAACCCAATTATACTTCACGCTTTGACGTTTCCATCATTCTTACACTAAAGGTCAACCAACTCAAATAGCCATTTAATAAAAACGTTTATGAAGTAAAAAGAAGGTTTTTGGCATTTGTCTAATTTCAAAGAGAAAGAAAAGAACCGATGGACAAATGGTATATTCGGGTATTCCCCATGTGATGGATAAAAGGTTTGTAGGGGTGCTCATGGTCCGAAAACCGGACCAGACCGACCAAAACCGGACTGGACCGAAACTGACTTTGTCCAAAACACCAGACCAAAGACCGAACCGAAATGGTCCGGTCCGGGTCATTCTGGTTTTCGGTTTGGTCCGGTCCAATAAGGCATAATTGCCATTTTTTTTGTAAGACCGAACCAGACCGACAGGACCAAGGACCGAAAATAAGGAAAAGGATGAACCGAGGACCGAACCGAAATAGGTTCGGTCCGGTTTCTTGGTCTGGTCCGGTCTGTGGTCCATTTTGCTCACCCCTAAGGTTTTGCCTCCCATTATTTGAATTTTAAAATTCAAATTATAGTGTGAGGATGAGTTGTCATTATGTGAAAGATAACACATTTGAATTTCAAATTTAAATATTATGAGGGGTTGTGTATTTAATAGGATGGGTTAGAAACTAACCATGGTTAGGTGAATAGTTAGCATGAGTTAGGAAGAAAGAATATGCTGAAGGAATATGCCAAACTTGGGGAGAAAGAGTGGATGTTGTAAGGGGGAAAATTTAAATTTCAAATTCAAATGATTTAGGATGAGAGTTATGAGTTATATATGAGTTGGCATGATGGGATAGAGAAGTAATAGTGATGTGATAGAGGGGAGTTTATGTTTTAAATTCAAAATTTGAAATTACTTCTTTGTTCCTCGACATAATTGAGATCATTACACAAATAATCAAGAAAAGTTTTTCTTTCATCATTTTCTTCGCATTTTCAAGAAGTAGTGTGTACTTTCTCAATAGATCTTCTTTACCCATTCCACCATTTTTTTGTCATTCTTTCTATTCTTTGGCCAATAGCACTATTTTTTATACAAATATCCACTGCTATGGGAGAGAACCTTTACTCAGTCATCTCAAAAATTGACATCATAATGAAATATATTCTTCATGCCTCCCCTCTTCAAGGCCTCAGCAAAAATACGCTTTATTCTTACCATGAAATGATTTAGATGAAGTACCAGAACTGAGGAGAGCTAACTTAGCCTTGACTTTGTTGTATTTTTCATCAAAGTCTTTATTGGGCCTCAGTTTAGGTTTCTAATGAGAGGGACTGAAGGTAATTGTTTGAGGTTTTTGAAAAGGTGATGAGTTTTGGTTGAAGGGGTGACTGATATGAAGGAACTGAAGTTTTTGACCAGCAGTCTCTTGTAAAATGACCCTTTTGCCACATTTGTGGCATTCAGTTTGGTCAGTTGCTTTTGCACTGCTAAACCTTTGAGTGCCCTTTTTGAAGAATCTTTTAGATTTGGCTAAAAGAGCTCTTGCTTGATATTCTTCCTCAAGGTCATTCAGGTACTCTTGATTGCTTCTTGTATCCTCTTCATCATCAAGACTATCTTGAATGTCCTGGACAATAGAGGTAGAGAAGAAAGCAGTTGACAAAGGAGTTGCTGAAACAAGAGTTTTCTCTTTTTTATTCTCATAAATATTGTCTATAAGGTTTTCTTCATATTTAAGTTTACCAAATAGAGAAGCAAGCTCAGAATCTTTCACATGATTTGTGTTTCTAAGACTTTGGCAGAAACTTAGCCACTTCTTTGGTAACCTAATTATAAAACCAGTATTTATCTTAAGCTTTGAAGGTTTGATGCCATCATTTACTATCTCATTTATCAAAGCTTTGTATCTGGTGAAAGTTTGTGTTAGAGTTTCACCTTCCTTGAATTTGAAGGTCTTGTAACACAGTTTCAGGTCCATGACCCTACTTTCTTTCACATCAGTGGGGCCCTCATGATATAGTATCAGGTCATCCCAGGTGGATTTAGCTGTTAAGCAATTTATGACAGGATTCATTTGGTCATCTGGAAGTACAGACATGATGAGACTTTTGAGTCGCTGATCTAAGTTAGCAGCCTTTCTCTTATCTGGTGTCCATTGTACTTCTGGCTTCCTTGGACCAGCTGTCACAGGGATATAAGGACCATTTTTAATGATATTTTCAAATTGAGGTTCAATACCAATGATGTGGCATATGAACCTCTTTTTCTAATTGATGAAATTTTCCACCTCTAGTACAGGAGCGACATTTAACTAGCCACCCCTATATTCAAGAGTCCCGGTACTTCTGTTGTCATTTAAGATGGATCTTGATTTTAAAAATCTTTTGAGTAGTTATAAAAACTTTGAAAAGGTTTTACAAATCAAACAACTCTGATACCACTTGTTGGTCCCTTTGAATGTGATATAAGGTTTATCAAGTTAAACTAATCTCTTTTCATGGCAACAAAGTGAGTTTTAAACATATATATATAAACAATATAAAGCACAAGTTTAAAACACACAGAAGTAACTTTTCAACGTATAGGTTCTTATTAGAATCAAATAAAGAATCTATGACACACCTTGCTTGCGAAATAGCAAGGTGGTTGAATGACAATTAGGGTGTTATCTCCTTTGAACTTAAACTCTAACCAAAGTTAAGAGAGTAATAAAACAAACTACTTATGACTAAACTAAAGCTTCAGCTTTCAGTAGTACCATTCAGTTTGTTTGAGAGATAAATGAACTCTTCAATGTGTATCACATTAATTGGAAGAGATGACATTTACTCTGGGAATCCCTTTCCTTTTATAGGCAAAGGGATTAGGGTTTACAAGTTAACCTAGTACGCGTGTCATGCATCCAATGGGTGGTTGAGATACCATGTAATGCAGACGTGCTCTAAAGTACCAGGTACAGTCCTTTAAGGAAAGTTGTTGTACTTCTATACCAACTTTAGAAGTACCTTTTTCCTAAGGAGATTGCTTTATTCCTTTTGACATAAAGCAATCTTTTTCCCGCCTTGTAAACCTTCTAGAAGTGAAACAAAACGTTTCAAACTTCTGTTAAGGAGATAGACAACGTTCAGCTTGGAATTGTGAACCAAGCTGAAATGAAGCTCTTTACATAGGCCTTCTTCAGTTTCTGATCTGCTACATAAACTGAAGTGAAGATACTTCCCAATCTTCTAAGTGCCTGAAGAGCTGAAGCTGGAAAAACTTCAGCGACTCAAACTGAAAGACTTCAGCTTGAGTAAAACTTAAGGGATTTTATGTTTAAATCTACTAAGAGACTAAAGGGCTCGGGAACTGACCCCAACAGATAGAATATGAGTTGACCCGGTTTCTATCCTAGTGTAGGAGAAACATCCTTCATCTTTTCGTATAAGCCTTTCACTTTTTCAACTTCAACCTTTGTTTTTGCTTTTCATTCAATTCTTCTTCATCATATCCTTGTCACTTTTGACATCTTTATCATTTTCATTCATTCTTTTTCATTCAAAGCTTTTATCTCTTAAGTCCTTTTGGCATTCAAAACATGTTGATTTGCACCTCAAACTCCATCACCTAGACCTAACTTTCCTAAATTGGAAGGAAGACTCCGGGCTAGATCAATTTCGATTCTAGAAGATCATAGGAGTATTTTGAGAGTAACTAAATTACACCGTGTAACTCAGTCAACATACGCCAAGATAATTCCGTTTGAATGAATGTTGGTGAAAACCATAATGAAAATTTGAAATCGTATCATGAGATTTTGAGAAGATTAAGAGAATTCAAAACAAGTACTTTGTCTGTTTTCGTATGCGATGGTATTTCTTTTCTTGCATACTTTTCTCTTTTTCTTTTCATGTGTTGTTCTTGCTTTTGAATCACATGACATATACTTTTATTTTTTCAAGTATACGATTTCTCATTTCTCTCTTTCTATTTTTCATCATTCTCAAAGTTTTCAATCATTGTAAAGACACTCCCCCTTAACATATGTCGAGAAACATTTTTAACAAGAAGCTAAAAACGCAAAAATACGGATATGTGAAGGTGAAGTGTAAAACAATTTTGTATTTCCTTAACTTTCTGAAAACATTTCAACAAAAATTGTACGGACACCCCCTCGAAAAATACCGTATCATCGTTAAAACCTTTATGAGGGAGATCCTCTTTTCACTTTTGAGTCTTTATTTCTTTAGACACTTTTCAATCAAAAATTACATCGATTTGAAGATCTTTTAAAATTGATTTTATCGTTAAAGTACCACATTTTTAAAATCCAAATCGATTATAACTCATCAACTTGAGATCATTGACTTTCTAGAGAACTTGATTTTATCTATTAAGTATCAAATAAAGATTTTGAAAAATATTTGTTAATAACTTAAGTCAAAGAAGACTTCTCTTCTTTTTTAAAGATAAATGCACTTATGCGTACACTTTCTTTTTTTTAAAGCACGGGTTATGCACTGAGATGTACACATGCCAACAGTTTAAGCTCGGGTTTCATACTGAAAATGTATGAAAGCCATTATGAAAAACAAAAATATTTTTGAATTTTCTATAAAGTTTTGTATAAAAGAAAATCTTTTTGTCTTTTCTAAATTTTGTAAAAAAAATCTTTTTGTATTTTCTTGAATTTTTATAACAGAAAAATCTTTTTGAATTTTCTATCAAATTAAACAACAAATTTTGGTACCCACTTAAGCACGTTGCTAACGGGTTTACCATATTTGGAGAACCAAATGTAAGTTGCGTCAATTTGATGCATAGAAGTTGAATTCCAAGGAGATTTGAAACCCGGTGTTTCATTTTGAAATAGCTTTCTTGGAATCTACTACGATTTAAAACTCTTCTCATTTGTCCATTTTGACTTATAAAACCTTGATGTTCCACTAGGAGTTTTAAAACATTTCAAAGGTGTAAACACCGTTTTGAAACTCGGTGTTTCATTCGATGTTTTAACCCTTGAGGAAGATGAAGATTTCCATTTATTGTTAAAAGTCGGTGTTTCATTTTGAAAAATTCTTTTCGAAATGAATGGAAACCTTACATGTTTCACCTTTTTCAAAACTGAATCATCTCTTTTACACATTGAAAACATTTCATCCCTAGCATACTTGAACGGTTTGAAAATGTTTTCCCCCTTTCTTTTCCAAATTTGTTTTGAACTTTCGTTTTTTCATGATTTTGAGAAGCAAATGTTTTGGATGAATGTTGTTTCTTCAAGTACTTATCTTTTTGCAAAGAATAAGTAGTAAATTGAGAAAGCTTCTTTGAAATCGGTTTTGAAGATTTACCCGTGTAAATCTTTTCCGAAACATTCACTTTTGGAATTGATTTTGTGAAAACTTGAGAAACAAGCTTTTTTTATTTATGGAATCAAACAATCTTTTGTAATGCATTTTCAAATCATTGTTCTCTTTTTCAAGTTTTTCACAAGAAGTTTCATATTTCTCTTTCTACACATGATAAGATGTTCTCAAATCATTATTTTCCTTTTGCAACGAAGCGTAATTTTGAGATGCCAATTGCGATTTTAATAAAGCATTTTGTTTTTCAAGATTTGCAAAATACGTCTCAAATTTATCAATTCTTCTTTAAAGCTCTATTTTGACATCATCAAAATCTTTGACTCGTTGTGTTAAAACCTTTTCCAACTTTGAAATCTTAATCTCAGATACCTTTTACTGTTCATCAAAACGTTTAACTATATCCCCCATTTCCTTTACAAGTTCCAAATTCTTTGTTTCAAACGTTGAACTTGTAATGGAAATCTTTGAAACGTTTGATTCATATTCTTTCTCGATCATTTCAATAATTTTCTCAAGAGAATTATCATGTTTTAGAAACTTAAACTTCGTTTAAAGTCTTTGTTTCAAAACATCATTAGAAGCCAACAAATCATTATACTCTTTTTGCATCGAAGAAGACACTTTTTCAAGAAATTCTTTTTAACCAAAAACATTCGTTTATCTTCTTCAAAAATAACGATTTATTGTTTCATCTCTTGATTTGAAATCTAAAGTTTTTTCAAAAGTTCTGAAACTTAAGATATCATTTTATTAATCTTTTTTGACAACTCAGATTCTCTTGATATTAGAACTTTATTTTCCGTTTGCAAACTTTTTATTTCAACCTTTAAGCTCTCAATTTCTTTTATAGCACAACATTTTTTGTCTGAAAAACGTACAACCAATTCAGTAGTTTCTTTTAACTGTGTTTGCAAACTCAAAATCAAATCTTTTTCTGAGTTATCTTCAGTATCAAGACATATTTCTGAATTAAACTCAGATTGTACCTCATAAAATGGCTCATATTGTTCTTCCAACAATCGTAATTTCTCACACTGAGCAAAAATCATTTCATCTCTTTGTCTCAAAGTGACTTATACAATCTCACCCGCCTTAGTAAGTTGTTCCGCCGATAGCTTCAATTCATCATTTTCACATTGAAGTTCCTGAAGTTGCGCTTGAAGGTTTTGACAGATTGTACAACTATCCTCACACAACCCTTATCACAAGTATGTGATATACGAAAACCACAAACCAAGTGTAAATTTTCTTTTTGCTCGTGTAATCTTGGTTTTTTTTTATACTTCAGCTACAAAACTTCAACACAATACTTGAGCCTTTAATCTCGTATTACTTTTCTTATGGTTCTTGGCTACAAGATCCTTGAAAGGTTAAGGTAGGTTCCTTCTTGGTTTTGATTTCTTTTTTCTTTTTCGTTATGAATTGAAACAAAAAGATGAAATTTGAACACTTCTTGTTCTTGTTTTGTCTTTAATCCTTTCGAAAATTAAAAAAAGTGTATACTTCTAAAAGATCTATGATGATGTTGATTTATTTCATTATGAAAAGATCTTTAAAGTTCTTTGAATCTCTTTAAGAGATACGAAACTAAATCTAACTGAGATCTATTCCTCTTTTGTTTGTTCTACCGAAACAAAACAAAGGATGGAAACACTATTGCTTTTTTTTATGATTTTGAAAATTTAAACGAAGCTATGCTTCAAAAGGATCTATGATGATATGGTTTTTATGAAGAAAATATCATTCTTGATCTTTAAATCTCACAAGAAATATGAAAAACCAAAACAGAGATCAATGTTCCTTTTTTTATTTATGTTGTTATTTTCTTTTAATTACCGATTGATATGTGTTGTTGTGATGAGGAAGATGGGATCTAGGATAGTGTTGGATTTGTTGAATGATGAAGTGAGATGGTTGTGTTTAGCTCTAGGTTTGCATGTGGTTATTTGATCAGATCGGTGATGAATTGCTCTTTCTTGTTCTAGATCTGTAATGGTCTTGAAATCTATTTGTAAACATGAAAGAAAATCTGAGATCTATTTGATTTCTTATTTTGCATAAACAAAACTTGTCATATTTCGCAGTCTTAATTGAAATTGGACAGAGTTTTGTTTCATTAAACTGTCATATTTCGTAGAAAGTTCACCTGTCGTATTTCGCACTGCTTATTTCGCACAATAAAATATTTCTTATTTCGCACAATGCATAAATCTGACTTATTTCACACAAAAACCTGTATTCTTTCGCACAATGTATAAAAAATCTGTTTTTATATCGCGACAAAACGGTATACCAGAAACGCGTTTTTGACCGTTTGACCAAAAATTCAAACAAAAGTCAAACTTGTCAAAATCAGTTACAAATGTGTTAGAAACTTCTAGATCTGAAAATAAGCTGTTTTAAGCAAAAATAAGCACATAAATTAGCAAATTTAAGCAGATAAGCACCAAAATAAGCAGATTTGATTAGCTCAAAAACAATATATGTTGACAGATAAGCACACAAAGAAGTACTGAATAAGTTGTTTTTAAGCAGTTTTAATAATCAAGTCTCACATAGGCTATTTTGACCTGAACATTGACTTTTTTACTAAAATAAGCAATGTTTAGCACGAAATAAGCAGAAAAACTGAACTGATAAGCACTTTAAAACAATTTTAGCAAATAAGCAGTTTGAATAAGCACATACACGAATAGGCCCTCAAATAAGCTAAACTAGACGAAATAAGCCCCAAGTAAGCATGATTCTTAATTACTTAGCCTATATATATATATATATATATATATATATATATATATAACTAGTATCAAAATATCAATTAAAGTATA
Organism: Tanacetum coccineum; assembly: GCA_026074375.1. Classification (NCBI taxonomy): domain Eukaryota; kingdom Viridiplantae; phylum Streptophyta; class Magnoliopsida; order Asterales; family Asteraceae; genus Tanacetum; species Tanacetum coccineum. The sequence continues at coordinate 45,641 of BQNB010040118.1, forward strand.
GTGAGAAGAATTCCAAGAGGCTTTTAGAAGGGATTACTTTTGACCAAAGTAAAATCCAAAAAAAACTTTCTCGGGTCGTTTTCCGACGAGGCGTGAATTGAGAATCGAGTTTAAGTTCGTGATCGCGTGTTTGAATGATTAATATTTGATTTGGATTCTATTTCTACAAATAAGATGCAAAAACAAGTAAAAGCAAGCCTAAAACGAAAGCAATTAAAGTTAAAACACGAAAAACGATAACGAGATCTAAACCCTAGCTTTAAAAACCTAAACTATCAAATTTTAACCCTACAAAAGCAAATTTAATTTTTAAAGGGCCTAAATGATAAAAAAATTTATATTTTTTTGACTTTTATTTTATTTAGGAGCATTTACATCTATATCCTTTGAAAACTTGAATATTACACCAATATCCTTTGAAATTTTGATATTACATCAATATCCTTCCTAACTCTCAAAACTCTCATATTTACCCAAATCAATAATTAAATCAAGTTTGAATTAGTTTCATCTTTAAATTTTATTTAAATATTATTTTAACATGTCAAGTTACATTTTTACCCTTATCCCCAAATGAAACAAAAAGTCAAAGACATTGACGCCTCCTTCCTCATCAAAAAATAATTTTTGTTCTCCCAGATTCAATCGTCCCTTTCGATCTCAATTATGAAAATAAAATTCTCATATCTTATGTACATACATGATTTTAAAGTTATTTTTTAAATATTATTTTCATAACATGGAACGATTTCAATTGTGAGAATTTTTGTTCGCATCATTTCTTAACTTACAGGACACGATCAAAAACACAATTTGAATAAGGTTCACTAAAGGCTTGAGGGAGAAGCCTTTTACACATAACACATTTGCATTCACGAAAAAAATGTTTCATACCAAGTAACCCACCACCACAAATTACTAATGTTTTTAGACTCTAAGCATAATACTTTGATTATATCCAACATCAGTAGGTGACTAGAAAGGAAAAAGAGATGCAAAAGAGAATCAGGCACCAGTGACTAAAAAGAGTTTATTCACATTATTTATTTAAGTTGAGAGAGGTAAAAAGGTAACATAATATGATAAATATTATTTTTGTAAAAGATTAAACATTTGATTTGGATTCTATTTTTACAAATAAGATGCAAAAACAAGTAAAAGCAAGCCTAAAACGAAAGCAATTAAAGTTAAAACACGAAAAACGATAACGGGATCTAAACCCTAGCTTTAAAAACTTAAACTATCAAATTTTAACCCTACAAAAACAAATTTAATTTTTAAAGGGCCTAAATGATAAAAGAAAATTTTAGAAAAAAGAATTATATTTTTTTGACTTTTATTTTATTTATTATGAATTAAAAATTGATTTAATCTAAAAAAATTAATTAAAAATACTAAACTAATTTGAAAAATTCTGAAAAATTTATGAAAAGTACTTTGAACTATGCTGAACCTAGGAAAAATAAAATGAGCAACACAGCTTAGTGAAATAAGCAGGAAATAAGCTAAAATAAGCTGCTAGGCTTAAATGGCAAAAAAGGGGCAAGTATTAAATGTGGCAAACTATAAATGAAAAAGACACAAGGGCGAGTGGTAGTGTGTGGTGGTGTTAAGGTGTTGGTTATGAGAAGGGGAGGTCACAGGTTCGAACCCTGTGGCTTTCCTTTTTGAAAAACTAATTTTTTTTTGTTCTCTTTTTAAAAAGGCTATATAATAAGCAAAAATAGAAAACTTTAAAAAAGAAACTTTTTATAAGACTTGAAAATAAGCTAGGAAATAAGCAAATCTAAGTTGCGAGCAGCATCCGCAACCTGGGCAACATCCGTAAACGGTAGACACATGACATGGTCGAGGATCGACTTGTGAAGACCCCAACGATAGTTCTTCGCCTGCTCTTCTGCAGTGCCAGCAGCCTGCCCAAGAAAACCAGTTAATCGAAGGAAACGCTGCATGTACTCGGTACTATTCTCATTCGCCC
>BQNB010040119.1:0-30000 GCA_026074375.1 Tanacetum coccineum
CAATATTGAGCCCACACATTTCAATGACTGACATAACTAAGGCACCAACCCAAGAATACACAAAGGCACACAAAAGCGGAACACCGCACACATAGATCCTATACGCAACTAGACGATGGATCTTAGGTTATAGTCTAGGCCAAACCACCTAGTTCTCTATAACCTTGGCTCTGATTACCAATCTGTCACACCCCGACAATGGCGGAAACTCGGGAATGCAACATAATGATCAATCATAACACAAGATACAAAATAGAGAAAACTACATTGCATAAACTCCAAGTGCTATGAAGACCATCAACCTTGAACAAACTCAAGTGATGTCCCAAATCGCAACTAAAATCCACAATCTCTTACAATTATTCAAATGCCCACACAGGGGACCATAATCCAAACTTATTCCAAAACATCCGAAACTAAAATCAAACAACAAGCAAGCAAGACTTCAAACGAAATTCCACACGGGATACTTCTAAGTCTGCTATCAATCACCAAACTACTCTTCTTTCACTTCACCTGAAAATGATACTCGAAAACGTCAACAATAATGTTGGTGAGCTCGTAGGTTTGACCTTAAACCCAAAAGCTGTGCCAATATTTCAACAGTGGACAATAGTGCTATATGACAGTGAATATATGCAAACAACCTTAGCATCACCGCTAATCAATAACCATATGTCACTTACGCACCTAAAGGGCCTACCAGCTAGAGCACTAAAATTAGGACAGGACCACACACAAACCTGGGTAGGCGTACCCATCCGCTCTAATAATCACACAAATACTGGGTAGGCGTACCCATCCGCTCCAAACAATCATACATCACATAATATTCACATAGCAGTCATAAGCACATATCTTGTCCCAAAAACAAAACCACATTTCGCACAGATCAATTCAAAACATTTCAAAACACATTTGAGTATCATTTTCCCCCAACGGAAAAAGAGTAAAAAAAATAGGGCTACGAGAACTCACCTCAAGCAAGTCTTTAGCAACCAACTCTTAACCACACAAGCAAATGCAACGACGCCCGCACACGACCTAGTCCAGTTAATGTCCCAATTTAATCATCAAATTCCAAAACAATCTTCACGTTTGATGCATAGAGTTTAGACGTGTTGTACAATTACCCAAAACAGTTTAGTGGTGTGATGGTTGACGACTTATTTCCACAATCATATCAACCTCATTCCCCGATAATACATACTTATAATATTTAGAGAAAATAGATAAGTAATATAAATAAATATTTATAATTATTAATTATAAATATATCTCGACAAGTCCATTCGGTACATCTTAATCACTTCAAAATAATTTAATACGGTTGAAAATGAAACGTTTACTCATAATAAACATATTAGAGGAGTTTCGAGAAAAATTATATTTTTCGTCTTTTAGTGAATTTATTAAATAAATAAAATAATTTAGATAATATTTTATTATTTACAAATCAAAATCATGTTTTTAAGAAAATTCCTAAGTATAAACTTTTTACGAAATTTCGACATGACCCGTACGCTCATACAACGTTTTACAAGGTTTAAAACCTTATTTTTTAACATTTTTTCACAATTTCGACATTTTTTGACAAAATTCTAAAATCTTAATCTTTAACGCTTACCAACACGTTTTCCCAAAGTATCATCCAATACCACTTCGTAAATACATTTCCACTTTCAAAAGTCCGTCAAAACTCTCATAACTACTAAATATCGCTTATTGGGCCTTAAGGCCAAACAATGGTCCATTAAGATATTTATAAGTCCAAAATACAATCCTAGTCCAAAACCAAGGTCCATTTACATATGTAAGTATATACTTATATGTAGAAAATAATCCGGACATCAATAAGCCCTCCCATTAAGCCGCGACTTAAATAGACTTATTGGGCCGTGAGTCTAATAGCTCAAAAGTATATATATTAAGCTTGAAAATAAGCTAATAAGCTACATATCGCATTTGGTTACCACCATAAGACTCAAAAATAATCCACAACATACGCCATAACACAAAAATAATCAAAATCACTTCCCTAGTGACTTTGACAAATGACGTGGGCTTATAAGCCCATATAAGCCACGAAATAAGCTTAAAATTATCTATACAAGCTATTATAAAAAAATAAGCAATTTAGCAACATATATTATTCAACCATCAAGACCACAATATCATAACAAAAAAATCCATGTTCTTTCTTTTTTTATATTACACGAACCAAACACCCCTTTAATCACCCGTTTCGCTTCCAAAAATCAATTTTCACAATGATCAACTTGTACAACTAACATCTACACATCAAAACAAACCTAAAAGGACAAACGAAATTTAAATTTGAAAACTTACAAGAAAATCTTCAAAAAGGTATATTTCGACACGAACCGGACAACCCAAACGTTGTTTAAATGAACACCCAAACACTCGTATCAACCCGGAATATCACGTTCTTGATCAAAGTTGGAAAATTTATGGGTTTTGTTGTTGTTGAGTGGTGGACGAACCACAAGCACACACCAAGGTGTGTGTGTTCTCTTTTTGAAATGAAAAATGATGAGGATTATGGGATAATAAGGAGTGTAAGGCATCTTTATGTACCAATTCTAGATACATTAGCCTTAAATACTCGTAAAACTCACTTCTTGACCGACTAGCATCCTATGGGGTGTCGGGTCTTTCTTTTCGTGTCGAAATTACTTAAATACTCGTAAAAATCAACCGGAAAATTTACCTCAAAGTTAATTAGCATTTTTATTCACTTTAAGAATACTTTTCCATTAACCTAGAGTATTCACATGACATATTTTTACTTTACACCCTTCAAAACTCATTTGGACATTAACGGACGTGTCAGCTCATTTTTCGGCATTTCTCACAAATTCACGGCCTGGAATACAAATAACGCAATAGTACCTTCCAAAAGGGATTATTAATCACAATAACACACAATTCATCACAATATTCATAAAAATCACCACCATCAACACGGTATGAAATCTGAATAAACTAACAAAAGTCAAATAGTCAAAAGACTATAAATGAAATATTCAGAACACAAAAAGGGCAAAGGTTACAATCTACCCCCCTTAAAAGAATTTCGTCCCTAAAATTCAACTACTAACATCACTAAACAAATGCGGGTACTTCAATTTCATCTGATCTTTACGTTCCCACGTGAATTCAGGACCACGCTTCGAATTCCACCGAACCTTGACGATGGCAATCCTACTTCGCTTCAACTTCTTAAACTCCCTTTCTAAAATTTCCACAGGTTCTTCTACAAAATTCAACTTAGCATTAACTCGAATCTCATCCAAAGGCACTTGCAGTGTTGGATCAGCCAAACACTTCTTAAGGTTCGACACGTGGAACGTGTCATGAACACCATTCAATTCCTCAGGCAAATCTAACCGATAAGCCATAGGGCCTACTTTCTTAATAATATCAAACGGTCCAACAAACCTAGGTGCTAACTTACCTTTCTTCCCAAAGCGTACCACACCTTTCTAAGGCGATACTTTGAGCAAGACATAGTCACCTATACTAAACTCTAGATGCTTCCTCCTCTTATCAGCATAACTTTTCTGGTGATCACGCGCAGTCTTAAGTCTATCCTTAATCCGCGAGATCTTCTCAGTAGTCTCTTGCACTAACTCAAGTCTTATCGACTAACCTTCTCCAACCTCAGCCCACATAATTGGTGAACGACACTTTCTACCATACAATGCCTCAACCAACGAAAACTCAACCAGCGAAAGATAAACATCCCAAATTCCTTTGAAGTCTAAGACGAACGCTCTAAGCATGTCTTCCAAAGTCTGAATAGTACGCTCACTCTAACCATCGGTCTGAGGGTGATAAGTTGTACTCATGTCCAAACAAGTTCCTAATGCCTATTGCATTGACAGCCAAAACCTTGATGTGAAATGACTATCACGGTCTGATATAATTGAGATTCGCACACCATGTCTAGCAACTATCTCATTCAAATACAATCTAGCTAACCTTTCCATCTTATAATCCTCACGCATAGGTAGAAAATGAGCAGACTTAGTCAATCGGTCCACAATGACCCAGATTGTGTCATGCCCACTACTAGTCCTAGGCAACTTAGTCACAAAATCCATAGCTGTCCTTTCCCATTTCCATACAGGAATCTCAGGTTGCTGGAGCAAGCCAGATGGCCTTTGATGCTCAGCCTTAACCTTTAAACAAGTCAAACACTTACTAACATACTCAGCTATATCCTTTTTCATTCCAAGCCACCAATACCTATCTCTAAAATCATAATACATCTTATCAACTCCTGGGTGTACATAGTACTTCGACTTACGGGCTTCATTCATTATTAGGGTTCTCACCTCACCCTTTAAAGTTACCAATTTTGATCCAGGTAGTACAAGGTTCCATCACTTCTCTGTTCTATCATCTCATCCCAACCTTTCTGCAATCCTGCAGACTCATCTACAACCTCCTTCTGAGCCGAGAGTATCCTATCCTTGATATTTGACTGAAGGGTCATATTCATAGCTCTAACTCTCTTAGGATTTACTCTTTCCTTCCTACTTAGGGCATCAACCACCATATTCGCCTTACCAGGATGGTAGCGAATTTCACAACCATAATCACTAAACAACTCTATCAAGTGACGCTGTCGCATATTCAACTCTTTCTGACTAAAGATATGTTGAAGATTCTTATGATCCGTATAGATGACACTCTTTGTCCTATACAGATAATGTCTCCAGATCTTAAGTGCAAACACAATTGCACCCAACTCTAAATCATGGGTAGTATAATACTTCTCATGAATTTTCAACTGCCTAGACACATAGGCTATCACTTTACCTCTTTGCATTAACACATAGCCTAGTCCTATCCTGGATGCATCACAATATAGCACAAAGTCTTCTGGTCCATCAAGGAGAGCTAGAACAGGCGCACTATACAACTTATTCTTCAAGGTTTGAAATGCTAATTCATGTTCCTCACCCTAATCGAAAGTCTTACACTTCTGAGTCAAGATAGTAAGAGACTTAGCTATCTTAGAAAAATTCTGAATGAACCTACGATAATATCCAGCCAATCTTAAGAACAAATGAACCTCAGTCGGAGTTCTTAACAGCTTCAATCTTACTAGGGTCTACATGAATCCCATTACCATTTATCATATGCCCAAGAAACTACACTTCTCTTAGCTAGAATTCACACTTAGAAAATTTAGCATACAGTTTCTCCTTTTTGAGCTGTCCCAAGACTAACCTTAAGTGTTCTACATGCTCCTCTCGAGTCTTAGAGTAGATTAAGATATCGTCTATAAACACTATCACAAACTTATCAAGATAAGGCCTACAAACTCTATTCATCAAATCCATAAATACTGCTGGTGCGTTAGTCAGACCAAAGGGCATTATAGTGAACTCGAAATGTCCATAACGAGGTCTAAACGCAGTCTTTGGAATGTCATCCTCATGCACTCTCAGCTGATGGTATCGATCTATCTTTAAGAAAAACTACGACCCTTGCAGTTGATCAAATAGATCATTAATTCTAGGAAGTAGATAACGATTCTTAATAGTTAACTTGTTCAATTCTCTATAATCAATGCACATCCTAAAAGAACCATCCTTTTTCTTAACAAACAATACCGGAGCTCCCCAAGGCGAAGAACTTGGTCGAATGAAACCTTTGTCTTGGAGTTCCTTGAGTTGTCCAGACAACTCCTCCATTTCAGAAGATGCCAAACGATAGGGAGACTTGGCTACTAGCGTAGCTCTAGGGATTAACTCAATCCGAAACTCAATTTTCCGAATAGGCGGTAATCCAGATAAGTCATCCGGGAATACCTCAGGAAAATCTCTAACCACAACAATATCTTCTTTTTTCTTATTACTAGCCTTAGCACTCATCAACAATCTTGCTTTCTCTTCTGGTCTCTCTCCTACTACTCTAAGCACCTTGCCATCCAGTAGTGGTATCCTCACTACCTTCTTATGGAAAATTATTCCAGCTTTATAATTAGACAACCAGTCCATACCTATAATCACATCAAAACTCCCATGTCCAAAAGGTATCAAGTCGATGTCAAAGACATGACCCTTAATTTCTAGTTTGCAACCCTTAATAACCTTATCAATCTCTACTAGCTGTCTGCTAGCTATCTCAATCTCATATCTGAAACCTAAGTCATTAGGCTCTAAGCCTAACAGAGGTATAAACTTAGTAGAAACAAAACTATAGTTAGCACCAGAGTTAAATAAGGTAGTGGCAAAATGATCGTTTAGAATAAACGTACCCATCACAATGTTCGGATCCTGGTAAGCTTCCTCTGCTCCCAACATGAATGCCCTACCCCTAGCCTGGTTCCCATGGTTTCCATAACCTCGACCCCTGTTATTATCAGCAACTTGATTTGGATGATTTTCTTCCGGTCCTTGAGCTCTATTCAATCTAGGACAAGCTGACCTGACATGGTTGGTACTATCACACTCATAACATGCCCTAATAGTTTGGTTTCTAGCATTGACATGATTAATGTTCCTCGGCACACCTCTATAATCCTTTGCCAAATAACTGGGTGCATGGTAGGAGTTGCAGGTGGTACACTTGGGCCAAGTACCCATATCCTCTCTTCCTATAGGGTTTATAGTGGTAGCAAAAGCATTCCCAGTCCTAGTCTTCTTATTATCATCCTTATCATTTTTATCCTTGCTAGGTTCCCCCACATTTCCTCTTTTCTTAACCTTCTTAATTGATCCATTTCTTACAGCCTCATCGGTCAGTACACCAGAAATCTGCACTGCCTTTTGTATAGTCTTTGGCTCCGTTGTTGCTACCATCCCACAGATCTGTGGAGCAAGGCCATATACATACCTCTCAATCATCCTACTCTTTGGGGTTACCAAATGCGGCACTAACCTCGCCAACACATGAAACCTATTAGTATACGCAGCATGGCTAGCCTCGACTATGGCGTGATTCCACAATTCAGATTCTAACTTTTGCATCTCATGACTAGGACAAAACTCTTGTATCATCATAAACTTAAAGTAATTCCATGACATACTAATAGAAACTTCCCAACTTAGTGTGCGGATATGAGAGTTCCTCCACGTTAAAGTCTTACCCATAAATGAACCAGCAGTGTATTTCACTTTTTGGTCATTACTACAACCACTCATATCCTGTACGTTCTCCATTTTCTCGATCCAACAAGTAAGAACTACAACACCTCCTTTACCATCATATTCCTTAGGGTTACAAGCTAAGAACTCCTTATATGAACAACCTACCCGGTTGCCATTTACTAACACATTCTCAACGTTCTCCTGAACGTTCTCATTCACCACATTACCAATCTGATTTCCAACATTTCCTTGGTTACTAACCTGAGCTAGCATGGTATGTAAGAGGTTCTGCAATTGTTGGGCAATGATCGTTGAGAAGTCGGGTGCACCCCCATTAGCTCCCTCCACATTCCCATTGACTCCCTCTATACCCTCATTAGCACCCAAACCCTGGTCATTTCCTTGACCATTCAAATCATCAACACGCTCATCATTACCTTCCATAGGTCTTCTTCCCCTTCCTCCTCTACCAACCCGTACACCCGTTCCCCCTCTTAATGATTTGGCAGTAGGCTGGCCAGCACTTTGGGTCCTCATCCTTGGCGGCATTATCTATATGAGGGAGAACATGGGCAATGTTAGGTAAGTGGAAAGACTCGCATATATATATATATATATATATATATATATAATTATATATATATATACTATATAATATATATATATAAGTATATAAGGGAAGACTCGCATATATATAGAATATCTTACTATATATAACCAGATATACACATAACGAGGTGTCAACATCGATTTGTGTGAACAACATTATTAAGTATGAGTGAGTTGTGATACGCTTATAACTATGTTGGCCATCATACTTATATTCGCATCCTTTCCCAGTCATACTCAATATTGAGCTCACACATTTCAATGACTGACATAACGAAAGCACTAAACCGCGAACACACAAAAGCAAACAAAATCAGAACACCGCACACATAGATCCTATACGCAACTAAACGACGGATCTTAGGTTATAGTCTAGGCCAATCCACCTAGTTCTCTAAAACCTTGGCTCTGATACCAATCTGTCATACCCTGACAATGGCGGAAACTTAGGAATCCAACAAAATGATCAATCATAACACACGATACAAAATAGAGAATACTACATTGCATAAATTCCAAGTGCAATGAAGACCATCAACCTTGAACAAACTCAAGTGATGTCCCAATCACAACTAAAATCCATTATCTCTTACAATTATTCAAATGCCCACAAAGGGGTCCATAATCCAAACTTAATCCAAAACATCCTATTACTAGAACCAAACAACAAGTAAGCAAGACTTCAAACGAAATTTCACTAGGGATACTTCTAAGTCTACTATAACAATCACCAAACTATACTTCTTTTACTTCACCTGAAAATGATACTAAAAAACGTCAACAATAATGTTGGTGAGCTCGTAGGTTTGACCTTAAGCCCAAAAGTTGTGCCAATACTTCAACAGCGGACAATAGTGCTATATGACAGTGAATATATGCAAACAACCTTAGCATCACAGCTAATCAATAACCATATGTCACTTACGCACCTAAAGGGCCTACCAGGTGGAGCACTAAAATTAAGGCAGGACCACACATAAACCTGGGTAGGCGTACCCATCCGCTCCAATAATCACACACATACTGGGTAGGCTTACCCATCTGCTCCAAACAATCATACATCACATAATATTCACATAGCAGTCATAAGCACATAACTTATCCCAAAAACAAAACCACATTTAGCACAGATCAATTCAAAACATTTCAAAACACATTTGAGTATCATTTTCCCCCAATGGAAAAACAGTAGAAAAATAGGGCTACGAGAACTCACCTCAAGCAAGTCTTTAGCAACCAACTCTTAATTACACAAGCAAATGCAACGACGCCCGCACACGACCTAGTCTAGTTAATGTCTCAATTTAATCATCCAATTCCAAAACAATCTTCATGTTTGATGCATGGAGTTTAGACGCGTTGTACAATTACCCAAAACAGTTTAGTGGTGTGATGGTTGACGACTTATTTCCACAATCATATCAATCTCATTCCCCGATAATACATACTTATACTATTTAGAGAAAATATATAAGTAATATAAATAATTATTTATAATTATTAATTATAAATATATCTCGACAAGTCCATTCGGTACATCTTAGTCACATCAAAATATTCTTAATACGGTTGAAAATGAAACGTTTACTCATAATAAACATATTAGAGGAGTTTCGAGAAAAATTATATTTTTCGTCTTTTAGTGAATTTATTAATTAAATAAAATAATTAAGATAATATTTTATTATTTAAAAATCAAAATCATGTTTTTAAGAAAATTTCTAAGTATAAACTTTTTATGAAATTTCGACATGGCCGGTACGCTCATACAACGTTTTTCAATGTTTAAAACCTTATTTTTCAACATTTTTTTCACAATTTCAACACTTTTCGACAAAATTTCAAAATCTCAATCTTTAACACTTACCAACACGTTTTTCCTAAAATATCGTCCAATACTACTTCGTAAATACATTTCCAATTTCAAAAGTCTGTCAAAACTCTCATAACTACTAAATATCGCTTATTGGGCCTTAAGGCCCAACAATGATCCATTAGGATATTTATAAGTCCAAAATACAATCCTTGTCCAAAATCAAGGTCTATTTACATATATAAGTATATACTTATATGTAGAAAATAATCTGAACCACAATAAGCCCTCCCATTAAGCCGCGACTTAAATAAACTTATTGGGTCGTGAGTCCAATAGCTTAAAAGTACGTATATTAAGCTTGAAAATAAGCTAATAAGCTACGTATCGTATTTGGTTACCATCATAAGTCTAAAAAATAATCCACAACATACGCCATAACACAAAAATAATCAAAAATCAATTCCCTAGTGACTTTGACGAATGACGTGGGCTTATAAGCCTATATAAGCCACGAAATAGGCTCAAAATAAGTTACACAAGCTATTATAAAAAATAAGCTATTTAGCAACATATATTATTCAACCATCACAACCACAATATCAAAACAAAAAAATCCAGTTCTTTCTTTTTTTATATTACACGAACCAAGCACCCCTTTAATCACCCGTTTCGCTTCCAAAAATCGATTTTCACAACGATCAACTTGTACAACTAACATCTATGCATCAAAACAAACCCAAAAGGACAAACGAAATTTAAATTTGAAAATTTACAAGAAAATCTTCAAAAATGTATATTTCGACACGAACCGAACAATCCAAACGTTGTTTAAATGAACACCCAAACACTCGTATCAACCCGGAATATCACGTTCTTGATCAAAGTTGGAAAATTTATGGGTTTTTGTTGTTGGTAAGGGCGGACGAACCACAAGCACACACCAAGGTGTGTGTGTTTTTTAAATGAAAAATGATGAGGATTATGGGATAATAGGGAGTGTAAGGCATCTTTATGTACCAATTCTATACACATTAGCTAAAATTAAGCCATATTGCTCCCTCCCTTGACTTCTAGACCGACTAGCATCCTATGGGGTGTCGGGTCTTTCTTTTCGTGTCAAAATCACTTAAATACTCGTAAAACTCAACTATAAAATTTACCCCAAAGTTAATTAGCATTTTTATTCACTTTAAAAATACTTTTCCATTAACCTAGAGTATTCACATGACATATTTTCACTTTACACCCTTCAAAACTCATTTGGACATTAACGGACGTGTCAGACTCGTTTTTTGGCATTTCTCACAAATTCACAGGTCAAACACCCGGAATACAAATAACACAATAATACCTTCTAAAAGGGATTATTAATCACAATAAATCACAATTCATCACAATACTCATAAAAATCACCACCGTCAACACGAATAGTCAAAGGACTATAAATGAAATATTCAGAACACAAAAAAGGCAACGGTTACATTTGGTGGCAGTTGGGATACTCATCTACCCTTAGCTGAGTTTTTATACAATAATAGTTATCATTCGAGTGTTTGATGTGCTCCATTTGAAGCGTTGTATAGAAGGAAGTGTAGGTCACTTGTTCTTTGGGTTGAAATTAGAGAAATTCGGTTGATTGGACTAGAATTGGTACATGAGACAACTGATAAAGTGATATTGATTAAGGAATGGCTCAAAACAGCTAGAGATTGCCAAAATAGCTATGTAGGCAATAGGCGTAAACAGTTAGGGTTTGAAGTTGGTGATAAAGTGATACTAAAAGTGTCGCCTTGGAAGGGCGCGGTATGTTTCAGAAAGAAAGGTAATTTGGGTTCGAGGTATGTAGGACCATTTGAGGTTCTTGAAAGAATAGGTCCAATAGCTTATCGTTTAAGGTTACCCAAAGAGATGAGTAATGTGCACGATACATTTCATGTGTCAAATTTGAAGAAGTGCTTGGCGGATGCAAGTCTGCATATGCCATTAGAGGAGATTAAGATAGACAAAATCCTTTGCTTTGTTGAAGAACCTGTAGAAATTATGGATCGTGAAATTAAGAAGTTGAAGCATAGTAGGATCCTAATCGTTAAAGTGTGTCGGAATTCTAAGCGTAGACCAGAGTTTACTTGGGAACGGGAGGACTTTATGAAGTCTAAATATCCGAATCTGTTTGCTAATTGCGTCGACGAGACTAGCTAAATTTCGGGACGAAATATCTTTAAGTAGGGGAGACTGTGACAACCGCGGTTTAGCCAGGTTAGTTTAACCGTTAATGTTAACCTAACTAGCTTATGTGTTTTAAATTATGTGCTTAAGTCGATTTGGTGATTTATGTGATTCGATATATGTGTTATAATGTGTGTTGTGAGAGTAAAAATGAATGATTTAGTCATTTCATTTCGTATGGGATGATGATTTCAGAAGTATAGTGATTTTTGTTATTTTATCGTCGGTAAAATTGAAGAAGTATGCATCGTTAAATTTTGAGTTGAGATTATTTAGTGAATTGAGAAATCCTTGTTCTTGTAATCAAGCTTATGATTTAATTTTTTTTGTTTTAATTATGTAACAATTGAATTGATGGAATAATTAGGGTTCATAAATTTTCTGTAAATTAATGATGTAAAATTATATGGGAGTGTTCAGGATTCGATTTAGAGCATGTTGGTGTAAGCGGTTTAGTTTAGAACGCATTGGATTGAAAGTTAGGGTTTGGCAGAATTTTGGGCCGTGTTGATTGAATGATATCTCAATGATAAATACGAGTTTTAGCTTGAATCTTGTGCCTAAATTGAAGTTCAGAGAGTCTAGTTTCCAAAAAGTCCGGTCCCGAAAGGTTTTGAGGTTGGGAAGTTAGTCAAATAATTTTTACAAGAAAAGTTGTCAAAACAGTAGATTCGGGTCAGATTCGGGTCTGATTTCGGGGTGTAAAACCCCTACTTAAAAGTTGAATTGGGGTTAGCCAAAAATCAGGGGTCATGTTTTATGTGTCTATTAACTCCAGCTCAAATTACAAGTATTAAGTCATTGTCTAAGTATTTTTAAATCACTGTAGTTCATAACCGATTGAGAAGGTAAGGAATGAAAGGGGAAAAATCAATTTGGTGATTTAGTATTGTATTTGTGGTCTTAAAGTGACTACAAAATTCTGCCGAAAAACTAGAAAACAAGAATAAATGATTAAAGGTATTTAGAGTATATGTAAGTTATGGGAAGTATGGTAAGAGGTTTATAATCATAATATAAACCTAGTAGTCCATCAATTGATAGTTATATCGTCTTGGGCATTTAGCCTAATCGCGTGTAACGTGGGTTTTATTTGTGTTTAGTTGATTTTAAGGATATTATGAAGTAGCTGTGCATCAGGTGAGTTTCACAGTCTCTCTTTTTACATTGTTTTTAAATTGGAATGGAAATAATGCAAATGGTTTTGAAATGTTTTAATTGCTGTGATTATGTGGTTTAATTGATGCATGGACATTTATGTGGCTATTATATGATTTATGCTAAATGTTTATGTGTTGTTGGATCAGAGGTTAATGTTCCTACCCATACTGTGATTCCGATCGGAGGGTAAAGTTTCTACCCATTACTGTGTGATTCCGATCGGAGGGTAAAGTTTCTATCCATTATTGTGTGATTCCGATCGGAGGGTAAATTTTCTACCCATTACTGTGTGATTCCGATCGGAGGGTAAAGTTTCTACCCATTACTGTGTGATTCCGATCGGAGGGTATCCGTATGACTGAGATATGGCTCTTGCAAGATGACCTAAAATTCTGCCTAGATTTCTATTCCGAATTTAGCATAATTAAGTTACCCAAAACCCTAATATTATCCCTAAAACAATTTTTGATGATCAAAATATCTTAATTACAGATTATTTACAATAACCTAATCTATCAATTCAATTGTTACATAATTAAAACAATGATTAAAACATATGTGTGATTAAGAGTGTAAAAACTATACCGATTTAAGATCAACAAAGAAATCAAACCTTGATTCTTGAGAGCTAAAAAAATGACAATGGTGGCTAGGGTTTTAGAATGGGTCGACTGAAATAAAAAAAATGAGGATACAATTTTATTTTTTTATAAAATACTGATTTTGTGTTAGACTTGGACTTGGGCTCTTCCTCCTTTTTCTTTTCTGTGTATATATATATATATATATATATATATATATATATATATACACTCAATACATATATTTTTAAAACAAAACTATTTATTACATATTTACTCTAAACATTTAAATAAATACATAATTTAAATTAAACACTTACACTACTTAAAATTAAGACATCTATACTACTATAAAATTTACTAACTAGATTTATTTATTACTTCTTAATCAAACTATAAAATCTTAACACACTAAATAATCTATACCCGAACCAACGATTCACATTCGATAACACCAATTCCTCAAACGCTCAAAAGCTCAACCGCACTAATGCTCAAACTCATTATCAAATTCGAAATAGAATGACTAAATCATCCATTTCTATACCCACAAGCACATATATTGACACACATATCATATCACATAAAACACCAAAATCGACTTAAGCACATAACTTAAAACACATAAAGCTAGCTAGGTTAACACTAACGGTTAAACTAACCTGGCTAAATCGCGGTTGTCACAGTCTCCCCTACTTAAAGAAATTTCGTCTCGAAATTTAATCGATTCAATTGCTAAAAAAATTTGCTTACTCACACAATTATAAGCGAATAGAACATCCAAACTAAATGAACCTCGCCCGTCCTCGAGGAAATTCGTCAAAAACCTTAAGTTGTGTAACAACTTGATCCACAACTCAACCCCGCAACTCATCAAACAAGAACTGTCTTGAAATTAAGTTATGTGTTGTTACAAAACTCAACGTTTTTGAAGAATCGGCTCGACTTCAGGTTTGCTCAATATATAACTTTAACCAAACCACATAAGAACATTTAAGGGTGCACTAAGGTCTACCAATAACCCTGTGTACCCAACTTTAATTGGTACTTCCAACTATAACTTGCTCAATGAGTAAGTGTGGATACTTAGTTTCCATAAAATCCTCATAATCTCGCTTCGAGTTCCAGCAGACTTTAACTATCGAAATCCTACTACGCTTCAAACTTTTATCCTCACGATCGATAATCTCGACAGGTTCTACAACAAAATGAAGGGTTTTGTGTACCTTAATTTCTTCCAAAGGCACGTGCATATTTGCATCCGTCCAATACTCCTTTAAATTTGAAACACATCAAATACACTACTAAATTATTAAGACAATCTTAATCAATAGGCCATACGACCGATCCTTTTAATGATCTTAAATAGTCCCATATATCTTGGTGCTAACATGTCTTTCTTTCCAAAATGCACTACATCTTTCCAAGACGACACTTCCAACATCACTTTATCACCAACTTCAACTCTAAATGTTTACGCCTATTGCCAACATAGCCCTTTTGGCAATCTCTAGCCGCTTTGAGATTTTCTTTAATCAATATCACCTTATTAGTTGTCTCTTGTACCAATTCTGGTCCAATCGACCAAATTTCTCCAATTTCATCCCAAAGAACAGGTGACCTACACTTCCTTTCATTCAACGCTTCAAATAGAGCACATCAAACACCCGAATGATAACTATTATTGTAGAAAACTCAGTTAAAGGTAGATGAGTATCCTAACTACCACCAAAAATCAATCACGCACGCTCTCAATATATCCTTTAAAGTCTGAATGGTACGCTCACTTTGTCCGTCCGTTTAAGGATGATAAGTCATACGCATGTTAAGCCGTGTTCCCAATGCCTTCTACAATGTCTACCAAAAACCGTGAAGTAAATCTTCCACCATGATCTGAGATGATCGACACATGCACTTCATGCCTTGCTACTATCTCATCAATATATAGCCTTGCTAACCTCCTCATCTTATAATCTTCACGTATAACCAAAAAATAGGTTGACTTAGTCAGTCTATCGACTATCACCTAAATCGTATCATATCTACCACTTGACCTCGGCAACTTAGTGATAAAATTCATGGTAGTTTTTTTTTCCTATTTCCACTTAGATATCTCTGGTTGATGAAGCAAACCCGATGGTCTCTTAATATTCAGCCTTCACCTTCGAGCAAGTCAAAACGCTTACTAACATAGGTAGTTATATCCTTCTTCATACCTGGTCACCAATACATGTTTTCAAATCTTAAGAGTAAAGACCACTACACCCAACTCTAAACCATGCGTGGTATAGTTCTTCTCATGAATCTTTAATTGCCGCGAGGCTTACATAATCACCTTGTCTCTTTGTAGGAACACACATCCCAATCCTTGATTTCGATGCATCACAGTAACTACAAATCTTCGTTTCCATTAGGCAATGACAATTTTGGTACGTTACACAAATTGTCTTTCAAAGTATAAAAATCTTCCTCTTGTTCCATGCCCCACTAGTACTTTTGATTCTTCTGCCTCAGTGAAGTAAATGGTTTAGTAATCTTGGAAAAATTCATGAAAGAAAATATCAATGGTAACCTGCCAATCTCATAAATGACCGTATCTCTGACGGTGTCTTAAGATCTTTTCTAATTCTTTGTTTCTTCAATATTGCTTGGGTCCACATGAATACCATTGCTATTAACAACATGCCTAAGGAAATGTACTCCTTGTAGCTAAAATTCACACTTAGAAAACTTGACAAACAACTTCTCCTCTTTCTGCAACTCTAATTCTAACTTCAAATAAACTTCATGATTCTCCTTAGACTTCGAGTAGATCATAATGTCATTAATGAACACAATGACAACTTAGCTAGATATGGCTTGCACACCTGGTTCATTAAGTCCATAAAACATCGCTGCGTTGGTTATCCCGAAAGGCATAATCGAAATCTCAAAGTGTCCATATCGCGTCCTAAATGTAGTCTTTGGGATATCTTCTTCGTGCACTCTTAGCTGACGATAACCAGGTAAAAGATTTATCTTAGAGAAGTAACGCGGTCCTTACAATCGATCAAACAAGTCGTAGATCCTAGGAAGAGGATAACGATTCTTGTCAGCTAGCTTGTTGAACTCTCGATAGTCTATACGCATACGAAATGAACTATCATTCTTAACGAACAATACAGGTGCTCCCCATGGAGAGTGACTTGGCCGAATAAATTGTATAACGAACGAATTCAAATGGTTACGAACTATAAAATAGGGTAGCAAATGAGTATCGAATCAAAGGCTAGAATATATAAGGGATTTAACAGATGCACATAGATGTGGATCAAGTGCCATAAGAATCCTTACAAGAAAAGATAGAATATCTATAATGATAGGAAACGCAAACGAAAGAACCAACAAGACACACAATGACAAAAGAGTCAACAAGCGCACCACAAAAGAAAAAGAAAAAAAACACATAATAACGATATGTATCAAGATTGATAATTTAAAGAGATAGAATTCTTAAACCAATAATCGACTTTACCCGAAAGAACCAACTAAACATTTTTTTAACAATCATTTTAAAACAACAAGGAAAATCATTTAAATATAAAAAAAATCATTTTAAATATAACAATCATCTTAAATATAATCTTTATAAAATTCATCTTAAACATGGTTGTCATAAAAAAAATCCAGAAACAATTATTTAACGGTGTATCGCATCTTACCATTATGAATCATTTTAAACCTACTTTTCATAAAAAAAATCATCAAGCATATTAAAAATAGTTCCCGTCTTATAAAGATCATTTAAAAACATAGTATTGACAGTCAACCGGTGTCACATCATTTCATAAAAATCATTGTAAACACAATTTTCCTAAAAATGAAGAGAAATTTACATAAAAGTGGCATCGTAATAAATTTAATAAAAATTGTTCTCCTAAACATCTTCAAGACATATTTCAAAATGATTTTCATACTTCATTATCATCGTAAAAATATGTAGCTCAAACAAAGGACATCGTAACATCAAAAGGGATTGCAAAATACCGTAATGACTCTAACGCAAATCTATTGTTTGAAGGCGAAAGAAAGTACAAGGAACCATATAATCGGGATAACAGTCAAACGAACACGTACAAGTGAAATTCATGCGAGGACATTATGTATCACATGAAGAACATTGGGACGCATCCATACTGATAATCAAGAGGAATAGAGAAGCATCGATACTAGCATATAACGACATGATACGAAAACCAAAGGATATATAAAGAAGGGAGTAAATATCTGTACTAACTTGTTACGAACAAATAGAGCTTGAAAGAAAAATCCGATATTCATATGGGTAATCAATCTAAGGAAAGAACCAATGAAATGTACCAATTTCCAAATAAGCAGATCCGAAGGAATGCTAAATGAGAGTTAGATCTTCGAACGAATAATCAAGCAACCGAACAACTTAATAATCATAATAGTAATAATTGATATCCAAGATATTCATAATACTTAGGTAGAGAGGAAACTTGTTAACTACGCAACTAAGCCCAACAAAATCGCTCATTAGATAAGAGAAGAATTCTCTAACTATACATCTATCCTTATTATGAACACACATATCACAACATCTTACAATACCACCTTACAAACCAACACCGATCAATGTAATCATGGTCACAAGTCTACGTGTGTGATGCCTTTATAATTATGTTGGCCACCCATAATTATAAGTGCATCCTTTCACACGTGTACTTAATTTTAAGACCACACATCTCAATGACTACATACAAATATACACATATACCACATAGCAATTACACAACCCCAATATAACACAAACACGACATTCTATCAAAGCAATATTTACTTATATAAAGATATATCCAAAAGACAAAAAGAAAATGAAAGCCTCATAGTATCCTAAAATACGAAATATCCGAATGAAATCATCGATAATAGCAATGTGTTAAGGTAAAAGAAAATTTTAACTTATGTTGGGCCTCGCTTAGGTTTGACTTTGCTTTCGCAAGAGTCACCCGACTCCACGGGTCCATGCCTACTACGAGCATCCGATAGGCGATCTGAGTCGGTCATCTCCCCCGACTCTTCTAACTACCCATCCTCCATCGGTTCCATAAGAGGCTCATTCTCAATTGGCTCCTCTTCTGGATCTTTTGACATCAAGAAGCCCGTAGGTCGAAATAAAACTCAAAGAAAAACAAAATGCCTAGATAGCTAAACACATAGATCCTATTATGCAACTATATGAAGGAATCTTAGGTTATAGTCTAGGTCAAACCACCTACTTCTCTATAACCAATGGATCTGATACCAATCTGTCACACCCTGCCAATGCAGAAACGCGAGGCATAACATGATAAGCATCATCATAACACATTGATGTCAATAATAGAGAATAACTAGAATGCAACTAAATATAATCCAAAGTGTTATGATGACACCTAACATAAGAGGGAGACTTGTATTGAGGGTATTCGCACATACAATACATAGACATAAAACAAATCCAAAAGTAACAATACGATCATTCAAATAACCAAAGCATGGAAAAAATAAAATGAAGTCTCTAAAAAAGAAGGCTCCATAATGCAAACTTCCTAAAGTCTTTCTAGCCACGCAAATTAACCTCCTTAGCCTCACTATGCTCACCTAAAAATGATGCTTAAAATGTCAAAAAATATGTTGGTGAGAGTCATAGGTTTAGACACACCATTCAAACTTTCAATCAATTACTGTGATTAATAAAAGCAAGGTAGGACAAATATGAACTATCGTGAACTTATGCTAACATGCAATCCAATCATCATATCAGATCAACAAAATCATATACTGGGTAGGCGTACCCTTCCGATCCAATCAAACACTAAGTAGGCGTATACAGTATATGCAAGTAAATCACAATCTTTGACATGCCAAACACAGTACATGCAAGTAAATCACAAACCTTGACATGCCAAACACAGTACATGTAAGTAATTCACAACCAACATGTAACACAAGGTCATATAATAGTCATACAATGTCCACACTCAGTTTAAACACATAATCACAGCAATTAAAAACATTTCAAAATGATTTGCATCATTTCCATCCCAATTTAAAAACAATGTAAAAAGAAGGACTATGAAACTCACCTGATGCACAGCTACTTCACAAATCCTTGAAAATCAACTAAACACAAATAAAACACGTGTTACACTTGATTAGGCTAAATGCCCAAGTCGATGTAACAATTAATTGATGGACCACTATGTCTATGCCATCTTTAAAAACATTTTTACAACACTTCTTAACCTTATTTATAACCTAAATACTCTTAATCCTTTTATTCCGATTTTCAACTTTTGAGCAGAATTTTGTAGTCACTTCATGACTACAAATAAAATACTAAATCACCAAATTGGTACTTCCTATTGCATTCCCAACCTTTCCAATGGGTTATGAACCACTGTGATTAAAAAAATAATAATAATGAGTCTAACTATTTTATAAAAATTTAACTTCACAGTATGCCTATAAAATAACCTGATCGGACCTCTTAAAAGTTTGACTTGATCAGACCCATTTAAACACTTGGGAAAATCTACAAAAATTCAGGGGGTTCCTAGACATCATGAACATGCTAATGTGTAAATTTCATCTATTAAAAAAATATTTAATAGGGTTTTTGACCTCACAAACACAACCCAGATTCTGTCCTGAAAATATAGTTTTGACAACGAACCTTGTAAAAACGATTTGACTGACTTTCACTAATTTTTAATTCATGAAACCACTTGGGTTGGAAAGTAGACTCTTTGTAGTTAAATTTAAGCTTAAGAAAATTAATAAAAGCTATCCGTATGACCGAGATATGGCTCTTGCAAGATGACCTAAAATTCTGCTTAGATTTCTATTCTGAATTTAGCTTAATTAACCCTAATTAACTTACCCAAAACCTTAATTATTATCCCTAAAATGATTTTTGATGATCAAAACATGTTAATTACAGATTATTTACATTAACCTAATTTATCAATTCAATTGTTACATAATTAAAATAATGATTAAAACATATGTGTGATTAAGAGTGTAAAAACTAAACCGATTTAAGATTAACAAAGAAATCAAACCTTGATTCTTAAGAGCTTAAAAAAATGACAATGGTGGCTAGGGTTTTAGAATGGGTCGATTTAAATAAAAAAACGAGGATACAGTTTTATTTTTTATAAAATACTAATTTTGTGTTAGACTTGGACTTGGACTCTCTCCCCCTTTTTCTTTTCCTTGAACCGATCCACACAAACACCCTTAAAAAAATTATATTACATTATATTAAAAAATTATATTAAAAAATTATATTAAATTAACTATAACACCCCACTTTTTCCAAGCGTTAAACACTCAAATATACCCTCTAATTTACCTTATCGCAGCGGAAGCGTCTACTCTTAGTCAAGTCCAACTAGTCTCTTGGTTCCTAAAGCAGCTTATCTGGGTTGCAAAATTTTTAAAAGAGTTTTGGGTCAGCCAAAGGCCTAGTAAGAATTCATGGTTTTCACGTACACAATATATTATATATTATCAAACACTTTTTCAATAATAAAGAACTTGTAAAATGATCATGCAATTTGTTAAAAGTCATATAAGTGCTATCAACAATTTAATATAAACCAACATTTCAACTTATATCGCGATGCGACATATATCAATTATTCACATTTTCGTTCGGTTCAACGGTTCCAACAATTCATATTTTCTTTCGGTTCAACGGTTTCAACAATTCATATTTCCGTTCGGTTTAGCGGTTCCAACAATTCATATTTCTGTTTGGTTAATTCAACATATAAGAACATTCCTTAAAGATACAGTAACCCACTTTTTCATGGAAAACCCGACCTTGTTTGCTCTTACAGTATTTTCTCTTTTTATATGGCAAACCCGGCCTTGTTTGCGCTTACAATATTTCCTCTTTTATATATAAATGGCAAACCCGACCTTGTTTGCTCTTACACTATATCTTTGTTTTAATGTGGCAAACCTTACCTTGTTTGCTTTTATCATGTAACATTTATCATTATTCCAACCGCTAACATATATCCACAATACCACATATACATTTAATAACAACACTTTATATGAACATGTCAAATTTCACAACTTTAGTATAAAATCAAACAATCAAAACATGTAGCAAATAATGATCATTTAAACAAGTTTGCATGATATTATTTCTAATGAAAGTGCAACCAAAATTAAAAGCACATGAAAACTCACCTCGACAGAAGCTCGTAATGAAAGTTCACTTTGGACCAAACATGTCTCCTATAAATACCATAAGATCTCACTAAGGTTTGCACTAGTTCAATGTCACATTCTTTAGTTATTATACGTATTCTAGTAGATTGATCGAGTTTCACTAATTGCCTAAATGAGTATGATATAACTTGAAACTTCTAAGTTTAGAGGATGATATTTATAAAAACTATATACCAGGTCACTGTGTTAACGCAAGAGATACAATGTATGCATAATAAATAGTTCCCGTACTTTTAGAAAAAATCCTATATATCAGTTAGCCAATAAAAGTGTCCATGAGTGTATTAAAGATTTAAAGTTTTGAATCATCTATGAGTTGATCTCTCCAATATAACGTGAAACTATAATAGCTTTGCAAATCAACATGTAAATTACCATTTAAATCATTACGTGGCCACATAAGCATTTCCAATAACTTGATATAATTATCCTCAACAATATACTTCATTATCACGTGGGCCTTCATAAATTTTTAATACAATATATATCAATCGATTATTTAAGAATTTCAAAAGACTTTGAAAATTAGATACAACCATTTGGACGTCAAATATTAAGACGACAACAACTACAATATGAGTAGCAGTCAAATCTTAAACTCTTGTTTACTAATTTAGCCACTATACATTTTAATATATTTAAAAATCAACCCCAAATAAAACGTACATAGTTTATCATTTGTTTCAGTGCATAATTGAGAGCTTTTGCATAATAGTTTCCAACGTATATTATACTAACATATCTGATCATCGCTATTTTATATAAGGCACACATGAATCAATTTGGTAAACCTCGATCAATCCTATAAGTATAACACAATCTCAATGTCAAAATTATAATCAAAAGTACCTCACAAGACAAGTGAGTTGAAGCCCGATATCAACAACAAAACTACAATTAAAACTCCCTCCTTCACTCGAGCTTTGATTTTTTTCCACGCCTCTCTAACTCTCGTTTTAGGTTTTAATCGTCATGAATGACAAGTTAAGGGGTTGTTATATTTATGAGACTTTAACAGAAAATCTCACGATATCTAAACTGATTCCAAGCCCAAAAGCCCATGTCTATTTTGGAATTTGATTCACACTACGTTTTTTTTTCTTAACTTTTAAAGCTTGACAGTTGACACAACTAGTTACTTTTAGTTTAGAATAATACAAAAGCAACCCTCAATCATTTATCAAATTTAAATATTGTGCCAAAAGTTATTCAAAAACATCTATTCTATTTAACAAATTTACGTGTATTAAAATTCTACCCTCCTAAATTTTTTTTAGGAAGTCTGGGACACTACAAGAGTAATTGTCCAATAGTGAAGTTTCAAAACCGCGTGGACATGATTCATGGAAGTGGGATGGCATCTAAGCCTAAGATAATGCAAGATGCAATTGAATTTGCAACTGAACTGATGGACAAAAAGATCAGCACTCTTGCTGAACGTCAAGCTGAGAACAAGAGGAAACTTGATAACAACAACCAAGCTCAACAATAATCTCCCAAGAAGCAATGTGTGGCTATAGCTTATACCGTTGGGCTCGATAAAAGGAAAGAGTATGCTTGAACTCTACCGTTGTGCAACAAGTGCAAGTTTCATCACAATGGCCATTGCACTGTAAAGTACGCAAACTGCAAGAGAGTTGCTCACTTAACCCGAGACTGTAGGAGTCTTGCTGTTACTAACAACCAGAGAAACCTCACTTGCTATGAATGTGGGAATCAAAGGCATTACAGGAGTGATTACCCAGAGTTAAAGAACCAAAACCATGGAAACCAAACTGGAGGTACTGGAGCATGTGGAATGGTACATGCCTTAGGAGGAGGAGAAATCAATCAAGACCTTAACAAAATATAGGATGATATCAATGCTTAGACTCTATTTCCTTTAAGAATTCTCGTTGTATTTTCTCTTAAATCCCTGTTGTGTTGTACGAATGATTTGAAATTATAAGCCACTCCCACAAATATTATGAAATTATAACATTATTTTGACGAAAATAAGTATCGCATTGTTAACCCTCAAATATACATAGCTTGATCACCTATGTATAATTCAGGAAGGATTATGCCATGTTAAGAGTAGTCACCATGTAACATTTGTCAATAAATCCATTTTTACTTACATCCTTGAAAAGTAAATTTCTGTGTGCGTATTCATAAAACGCGTTTACTTTGGGAAATCAAATTAGTAACCATAACAACTAAGCAGACCTTTACTCCATCTTACTATAAAGTCGACATCATCTTATACCAAATCCTAAGCTAAGAAGCCAAGACACATCACTAGTCGCCCTAGGACAATTCGCTATCAAACTTGCTCCCCAAAAGAGTTACGCCGATGTGAGGCGTAAGCCTTTAGAATTTCAAGTTGGTGACCGAGTCATGTTGAAGGCATCACATTGGAAAGGAGTTATTTGTTTTGGCAAACGGGGGAAGTTAAACCCAAGATATATTGGACCTTTCAAGGTATTGGCTAAAGTCGGAGCCGTCGCTTACAAGATTGAGCTTCCTCAAGAGCTGAGTAGGGTTCACAATACATTTCATGTATCCAACTTAAAGAAGTGATATGCCAACGAACCATTAGTCGTTCCGTTAGATGGACTCCGTATTGATGACAAGCTTTATTTTGTCGAGGAACTAGTAGAAATCATGGATCATGAAGTTAAACGATTGAAGCAAATCCGTATCCTAATTGTTAAGGTTCGATAGAACTCTAGGAGAGGTCCTGAGTTTACATGGGAACGTGAAGACCAATTTCGGAAGAAGTATCCACACCTCTTCTCAGAAACTGCACCGTCGTCAAGTGCCGCGTCTTAAGCCTTGAGGACAAGGCTCATTTAACGGGGAAGACTATAACACGCTGTGTTTTCAGGTCATTTTACGATGTCATTTATTTTACTATTTATTTTTAGTCTCGTACGCGTTTGCTTTTAATTTTAATCGTTAAGTTAAATCGCGTAAACTAAAAATTATCATTCAACTTAAACGGGCATCAAACAAATTAAAGTTTACGTCAAGCAAGTGTTAGATAATTATTTGGAGGGCAATTATTAACTTTGAATATTTTATTTTTATTGGTTACGTAAAGTGTTTACGTTTCACGATAAAATACATTTAACCATTTACGAAACCACCAAAACTTATCTACACTTCAACAAATACCCATTATTATACCCAATACCTAAAGTTTTATAAAACCCCACCCGTGATATTCATTATAGCCAAATTCTATGTATAAGAATTAAACCAAAACATAAACTTTACAAGTATTCAAGTCTACACTTAATCTATACACATTTAAACTACAAGTATTGCAAAAATATCAACACAAGATATCAAAAATCATCTTGTCCCTTATGACCCCCCTCAATTTTTGGACCATATTAACTCCTTAGGGGACAATTAGCAAACAAAAACCTAACCAAGACTTGTACAAACACTAGCACTTATCATACTAGTACATGACTAGTGTATTTGACCATCTTTTCTCCTTAAATCCCTCCCCATTATCTCTACTAGTCTTGACCACTCTCTAATAGTAACTTGGACTAGTCTTGTTATATATATACATGCATACTAGTAAGAGATAACACACACCTTATTTCCTTAAGAAAAACTTCACACATATCTCTTTGTTTCTCCCTCTAGCCCATGACATACATATAACACACATACACAATCCATACAATTTTATTTACCAAGTATTCAAGTATTCTAGCATCATATCTAAGGTATTCTAAGGTGTATTGAAGGCTTGGTTTAGTGTTTAAAAGGGTTAATAAAGAAAGGTGAAAGATTAGAGTTTCCTTGGAAATTAAGGTTTTATAGTCTTGAAAGCTTGGGTTTTGATTCTAAACAAGGGTTTAGATCTTGTTTCTCTTCATCATACATCATCTTAAGGTTGCATTCGGACACTTACCTAACATTTTTCATGCATCTGATATACTTTTTTATTCATTCACTCAAGGTGAGTTCATAGCCCCATGTTTTACATTTACTATGATTTATAAGTTTTGGGGTAAGAACATGCATTGTTTTACAAATTGGACACAAGTGGACATTTTTACATTACGATTACATGTTTGCCTAAGTAGCGATAACCCTCTGAGCCCACAATCGTAAACTGTCAATTATTGTGTAAGCGCGAATGTTATGAATAGATCTATTTAGGATTGAGGACAAACGAACGTATACCATGTCGGATTTGGGATGTTGCGGGTTAGAACATCATCACGGGAAATGTTGGAAATTTATATTGCAAATCATTTATGTCGAGCTTCAGTGTCATGAGCTTAGGGAAAAGTAATTACATTTTGAGATGTTTGCATCTGTTACATTATCAGGGGGAAATCTTGCGGTCCTACATTATACATTTTACAAACCTATGAATTCACCAACATTATGTTGATGTTTAAAGCAATGTTTTTTAGGATGTCAATAAGGCACGAGGTGCAAGGGATACATTGGTGGTCATATTTTAGAAGTCACATGCATAAAGATTCTATCGTATTACATTTTGAGGAAACATTTATTATGTGCTAGAATCTCTATATTTTGAACAATGAACAAGTGAAGCTTCAGGCTTTTGTAACAAACAAATTGCTAAATCCAATGTATCAGTTTTAAACGACTTTTAATGGTCGTTCTTATATATATCTTATGCTATTGATCTATGAAGTAACACTCTCAGACCCATATTTCGATGCGACCCAATTTGGGGGTGTTACATATAAATTCTACCCAAGATAAGCAACCATGCAATGTCCATTCACATGATGTCTCCCTCCTCTTATTTTCTGGTATGTGACATCCAAGACATAAACCACCCCTCCCCATGCACACTCAACATATCATTTGATGATTTCTAGTCAATATTTTCTACCAAAGTTACTTAAAACCCTTCCCTTTCTTTTTACTATATAAGAGAAAAACCTAACCACTCTTTTCTCACACTTTCAAACTCACAAACACTCTATTTTCTCTCCTTAGAATCAGCAGCAAGCAAGGCTAAAGGAATAGTATTCAAGATTTTGATTAAGAGTTTATACATAAGCTAGGGTTTTGGGTTGATAAAACTAGGGTTTGGTTAGTTATTTTGGGTTAATCTTACATCATTAAGCATCCATCTTCATCCATATTTATAAGTATCATTATATTCATAATTTCATATATTATGTACATACTATATATGATTTATAGCCTCTTAATGTGCTTGTGTATAAGTGAAATTTACTAAAAAGCTTGAATTATGAACTCTAGAATTGAGCAGATTTTGGGTTAACTTTATAACATGTAATGACCACCTTAATATAACCCATGGGTAAATCTCTTTTCAAAATATCTTAATATAGCGTGTTACTTAAATTTTTGGAGGTGCCTCAAAAGATTCAGGTTTGTATTCATTTTCAAATGATTTGTTACAAGATTAGTGCGCAAAATAGAGTTTTGGACTTTACACAAAATTATGACCACTTTAGGAGTGTCATGGACTTTTGGTCCAGTTGAAACTTTAATAGAGTACATCTTAAATTAAACATAGCAATTTCAATCAACATGTGACAATAAAATTTGAGTGAGTTATGACTAAAACAAGACCGGGTAAGTTTTATGTCTTATGGACAACAAGACTTTGGTGTATCTAGACTACTTTTGGACTCTTTAAGCTTTGAATAAATTTGCGAGACTTATATTTTTGGAAAGATAATTCAAAAACCTTCGACCTAGGATTTTGAAACATATTATTCAGTATAAAACAAGGGAGTTACACTCCCATGAAGTTCGGAAAACCCTATTTGCAGCACACTATTTTAATTACTTTCTTATGTAAAACACTTGTAGCTTCTGTTATAAAGTATATTTTAGATTTGGAAAACCTTAGATACAAGCACATTAGGTTTTGAAATATATTTATACATCTCATATGCATTTATAGCACTTATTGTTGTAAGCCTAAAGCGCATCACTATTTAATTAGGTTGCGGTTAGGAGTCGTTGCGTGTTATACTTATGATTATTTCCCTGATTTACTACTTGACTTGAGGTGAGTCTCATAGCCCCTATTTTACTTGTTTTGAACTATTTTTGGGGGAGAATACATGCTCGTTTACAAACTTGTTTTCTTGCTCAGCTATAAACTCATTTACATGATTGTTTGCAAACTCGGCATTGTATGTGTTACATGTTATACATACTTGAAATCTTGTGGTCCACGCTACTTTTATTGAACGTCACTAATTTCTAAACACTTTTCATGATACCGTGAGTGGAACAGTAGTCACAAACACATTTCATGATACTGTGAGTGAAGCAGTAGTCACATATCACTTTTCATGATACTTTGAGTGAAGCAGTAGTCACAAAACACTTTTCATGATATTGTAAGTGAAGCGGTAGTGACAAAACACTTTTCATGATACTATGAGTGAAGCAGTAGTTACAAAACACTTTTCATGATACTATGAGTGAAGCAGTAGTCACAAAACAATTTTCATGATACCGTGAGTGAAGCAGTAGTTACAAAACACTTTTCATGATACTGTTAGTAAAGTAGTAGTTACAAAACACTTTTCATGATACTCTTAGTGAAGCGGTAGTCACTAAACACTTTTGGTTTCTCATAAATACTTTACTTAAACCTATAAACTCACCAACCTTATGTTGACATTTTTAAGCATGTATTTCTTAGGTTCTTAAGTTCTTACATGGCTTGCATCTGGAGTCGCATCTATGAAGTCTTTTCCTACATAACTATGTTCATTAGATTGTCGTTCAAACAACTTATCTTTTGTATTGAAACTATGGATTGTAATTTATTGAAAACTTATTATCTTAAATGTATCAATGATCATATTTTTAAATGACTCATGTAGAGGTCGTTCTTTATATCTTGTGCTTGTGGTGGGAATGTGGCTTTAAAGAGTAAAGGTGGGATCAATGATACGTCCTTCGTGGATGTAGCGATGTTCAAGATTTGTAAATACATTGATGAGTTGAGGAGAGGTGGTTTCCTTTTTAGATATTTTAGGAATGTATGAACGGGTAAGTTGGAAATCTAGTTGATTTAGTTGAAACATGATGAAACCTATATGATCAAAAAGTGATTTCAATAAATGAAAATAAGAAAAACAGGCAAAAGGTTATTCTACAGTATGGCTATATGAAAACAATGTGGAGGTGCGGTTATCTCGACTCAACCTAAAACTATGAGATAACCCAAACATTCCTTATTTAATGTGGCTCGAGAAGATGATTTGAGCTATACATATTAATTATGTACATTCATAAAAATCTACGAGACTAGTGCAATGATGATGAAAATGTTTTTATAATGTATTAACAAGGCAACAAAATTCATTTTTCATGATTGTTCTAGCTATGAGAAGTTTCAAAAAAATCCAATTTGGGGATTGTTACAATAAATCAATTTTATAATGATGCAAGATGCAATTTCTAACTATGGGAAACATAATTAGTTATATATAGGAAATCTTAATTCAAAAACTAGTGCAAATAACGAAAATCCGTAAATTTGAGTTCATGTGCAAAATAGAACCCTAGACACAAGAGAGAAGAAATTAAAGAATGAAATCACTTATAATGATGTTAGGTAATGATTTGGAATGACTATCTTGAGGACAAATTACCCAAAAACTGATATGAGATGATTTCTTAGAGAGGAGCTTTATTTTTGTGCTTTACAAAGAAGGTTTTTGGAAATAAGTGTCTTAAGCCTACTGTCCTCTCTGAGGACTAGTTCCACGGATCCGGCGGATCCCTTTACAAAGGGATCCATCATATATTGGAAAGAGATTTATGGGTTTGGTGGACAGGGGTGTTTTGGTTTTGATTATTTAACACAATGAGTGGGAAAAATCCACAAGATTCGCACAACGCTGGTCTAGGAGGGAAAACCTACTGTGAGGTAAGTTCGAACATACTCGGTCCTAGGAGCATATTCCATTTAGTGTAGGGCGAGCAGTCAGATCACAATTTTCTGAAGTATACTTCTTGTGAACGCATCATCACTTCATGGGTTGTTAGACTAGCATAGTTAGCTTTGAGGTGAAAATTTTAACATGAGTTAAAATGTTGGTTTTGGTTTTTCGGATATGACATTTACCGAGAGACTTGAAGAATTCGGATGAATCAACAAGTAGTCAATCCAACTTCTTAGGTTTATTAACGAGAT
>BQNB010040119.1:35000-47617 GCA_026074375.1 Tanacetum coccineum
AGAAAGAGGTGGAAGGAACTTGCATAAAATGAGAAAAATGAAGAACCAACACCCTCTACAAGCTATGGAGACGGTATTTATACAAAGAGTTAGACCGGCCCTATGTGGATTTTCTATTGGTCCAAAACATAAACCATTAATGGGCTTTAAGCACGCAACATAGGCCCAATTAACTTTGGTAATTCTCGTAAACTATAATAATCCTATACAAGTTTCGGGAATATATTATGACCATCACTTTACTAAAAACAAAGGCTAACAATCTCCCCCTAAGAGGTGGTCATAGCAAACATGGCTTCACTTCTTGTGACGTTGTGTATCTTAAAACCTTGTATTCTTAAGAATTCCTTTGTAGCTCCTTTTGTATGCTTGTGATCTTGGATCTTGATCTTTATCTTAATATCTTTTGAATTTACCTTGATATCTTGGTCTTTAGCCATGAGATGAACTTGGATACTTCTTGGTATGAATGACTTCTTAACCAACATACTCATACATAGACATCACTTTAAAGCTAACAATCTCCCTTAACATAGATCTTCAACTTGATCTGCTTGCAATCATATACTCGATGTTCTTTGAGGAAAATCTTATTTATCAGAGCATGCAGAAGTGTATCTTAAATGTTCATAGCTTTCTTCAATTCTTTGATTGATGCCTTGAATATATCATTGAGCTTAAAGTATGAGCATGTGGCCTTGACGACACTAGAACTGAGGTAAACACCAATGTCATTACCTGCATGTATAGGTTAGAAAGAATACTAGATATGGACGAATCATGTCTTTGTTAGTCGTTAAAGTTTGGTAGCAATAACTTCCGTATCAGGAACAATAATTACTTCACTTCACCATTATAAATTGAATTGAAAAGAGGAAGAAATAAGATAAGATGTAGAGAGAGAAAGTAGAGAGAAAGAAAGAAGGTTGGATTATCACTAGAAAAGAAATGAGACGACCAACCCTTCTCCTTATGTGGAGAAGGGTATTTATACCTAGGCTTACAATATGGGACGCCTATGGTATGCTTATGGGCCGGGCTTAGGATTTAGTTATGCTTTAGCTCATAACATGTACACAATTAGCTTGCTAAATGAGCCTGTTACCCCTATCTTAACGTATTACAATGTATACTAAATAAAGACTGAAGATTCCATGTTTGACTTAGTATTTTGAAGCTAACAATTCCCCAGAAGAGAGGTCTTTGAATTCTTTGTCGTTGAACTCCTTGAGATTACATTGTCGTTGTTCTCTTGAGTCTTGGTCTTAATCTTTGCTGTAGGCTTGTTCCTTTATGCTGTGTGATCTTTGATCTTGGATTTTGTCATCGTCTTTTGACTTTGACTTTGATTTTGACTTCTTTAAATCTTTCTCCTTGTTTGTTTTTATCGTCATTTCCATCTTGCATTCTTATATCTTGACCAACATGCTCATACTTTTCATCATCTTGAAAGTTTGCAAACAATCTCCCTTGACAATTTTTTGTCTTGAAATTCTTGATATCTTTAAGGAATATCTTGAATATAAAAGTTGCGGAAGTCTTTGTCTTTGCATGATCTTGACCTTTCTTGATTCTTGAATCTTGATGCTTATAGTATGTCTTTGTAGCTTGAGCATGAGCATGTAGTTGTGAATTCGACTCAGCTGGAATAAGGTTGCTACACCGTCGTCTAAACCTGCATTATTAGCGTTAGTAATAAACAACAGATATGGACGAATATGGCTTTGTCATTCGTTGATTTTTGGTAGCGTTAACCTTCGGTTCCATGAGGACCGACCTGTGATCAGGTAGGTTCAATTTAGAAGAACATCCTTGACAGGGTTTTCAGCTTAAAGTATTAGATCCTCTAATGCAGATGCATTAGATTCACCATACTTGCTTGTTCTCAAACCGGAAACGTCTTAAAGCAGACCGCATGATAAGTGTGAATCAGTTAGTTACTATCTTACTGATTGAGTCGTCGATTCATTTACTAGACCAAAATCGATATCCAGTTATCATAAGTTTGATTCATATAGAATCTCGCAAGTCACCTACCGCAGTGCTATTTGATGTTGACACTGGAAGGATTTCCATCGTCACTATGAATACTAAAGAGTATCACTCTGATGTTATGGCATAATCACAAGAATAATGATTAGGACTGTTTGTTATCACTTGTGTTCTAGATGTTAAACGACAAGTGTTTATCAGGAAATATGTCCTAGTAAGATTTATAGATTGATCTCTTGGATCTAGACTCGATTAGTGCACTTTGGTTTTAGTAATCGAAGGCTGGAGCTGACTGACACCTATTCAATATCAACAACCTCGGAGTGAGATGTCAATAGATAATGTGTGTATCTCCGTGATAAATGAGACAAGTCTCTTTTAAGAGAAACTCGAATGGTTGGGAAGGGTTGTATAGTGCATCACTGGGTCCATGATGTCTTTCTTTAATACCAGAATTTATCTTTGTGAAGACTGATAGCATATGTATTAACCCGGTTTCTGCCTAAAGTTGTATGGAGGGCTTATTTATTTAGACCCTTTATCCTTAAGTTTCTTTTTTATTCTTCAACCCCTTTAATGTTTACCAAGACGTCATCACTAACACTTTGTTATGATTATTCTAGTGTTAGCTTAGCTTTAGTCGCCATTATTCCCTTATTCTCATTCATCTCCAATCATACCTAAGGACTGTTATTTCTAACTCTGGAGTGCCCTTGAGTAAATCCCTCTGATCCTCATTAAATCATAGGACTAATACATAACCTAACTACCTTATGACTTCATCGACGTCGTGAGTTAATTAGTTGTTGGGTATTGAGATCGAAACCATTAAACCATTGAAAATCAATCAAAGTGTGTGATATAAATCAAAATATTTAACACTTTGAGAGTTTCATTCTTTGAAATCCTGCCCCTACACATGTGCATCGATATTCAAAATTGTTTCGCACATGGAGAAAAGAGTTTGCACTTAAAGTCTTAAAGATCACCTTTTTCTCGATCACATTTTAACCACATTATCTCATCCTATGGAAATAACTAATCTATTAGTATTTTTATACCCATTGATTAAAATTTAAGACATTAAGAAGTTTCATGGGGAGAAAAATGTTAATACCTACATAATGAATTAATGGAACTTGTTCTTTGGCTCCCCCTCAATTTCACACATATGACACCAATTGAGAAAATAAGGTTATGACTTTCTAAATTCTATATGAAATTGAGTTTAAGATACTTTTATATGTATTAACAAAATGAGTGTTTAAATATTATTGACATTTACATCTATCATTTATTTAAACATTTTGAAATATTTTAGACACACAAAGTAGACATGTGAGTATGTATCTAAAATCATTAAAACATGGTTTTAAACGCCCCTCCTCAAATATAGATCCACTTATAAAAAATGATTCGACTTTTGTAAGTATCGTGAGAAGGGAGTGTTAAACATGTAATTTTGAAAGATTTTGAAAAACCTTTTGAGAAATTCTTGAAAAATTATGTTTAACGGTTTTGAAAACCAATGTTACTTGAGCTCTAAAGACTTTGAATGTCTTTGAGTTTTTGAGTCAGTTCAACTCCAAGAAGTTGTTATCTTCTCGTTGTTAGGATAAATGAACATAGGTGAACACTTTCCTTTATTTGAGGAATGAGTCCTAAGCTGATATTTACTTAGAAGTCGTATGTCCTGAGCAAGAAAATTTTTGAAAAAATGCTTAAGACGAAGGAGATTTCTCTTCTTTTTAAGATAAAGCGCACTGAAACGTACACTTTTTTGAGGACCGGGTTGTGTACTAAATTATACGTAATCCATATAAAAATTAGAAATGACATGTTTGAAAGCATTTGAACTCTTGCTCGAACTTCATTTACACACCCATGTCAATATTTTGACATTTCTAGGCACGTAAATGTTATCGATTCCAAGAGACATGTCGAGAAGATTTTTTTTGGAATTTTATTCATTTTTTAATTTTGTATTTAGTTTTTGGAAATTTTCTATTTTTGTATTTACTTTTTGAAGATTTTCTATTTTGTATTTTGTTTTTCTGAGGATTTTCTAAAATAATCAAAAATTAAAGTTTGAATAAGTGTAGAAGATGGTACCATATTTACATTTGTCAAACCCTTAGAAGAAATAGATTCGGAAGCCACTGAAATACCTACACTCAAAGAAGAAGAGTTTGCACAAATAACAGTGTTAGGAGTACATGTTTCCTTTCCTAATGGTAACGCAATATCATTCGTGTTGTTGCAAGTTTCAATAGTCATCCTAGTTAGAATCCACCTAAGACTAACATAAGTAAAGATTCTACTCGTTGGTTTCCATGTAAGACCAGATCTAAGAGGCGTTATTTTCACATATACAGCGAAAGATTTATTTGGAGAAAACCTTTGTCCTATAAGGATCTATCTGCTATGATTCTTAGAGTCGCTTTTCTTTTCTACGGGTATATATCTCTTTATTGTCTTATGGGATTGTGCATCCTTTTTCTATGTAGATGCATGAGAATTTACCTCAGAAAGATATTTCAGAATGCATGCATCGTGATTTGTAGTGTAAATGCACTTTTTACATGTGGGACATGCCAAGTCTTTTGACTTTAAGAAAGGCTTTTGATTCCTAGGTTTTTCTGCTATGTGGACATCTTTGTTTGTTACCCAACTACTCATCGATGGTGGCTAATTCCTAGTTTGTTATTGTAGTTCCTAGGTTTTGGTTTGCTACCACTAGTAGTGTTTGATAATTTAGCAGGAGTAATCACACTAGGTTTTGAATTCAAAGCTTTGTCTTTCTAAAGTTGTGCATTTTTCTTATCTTCCTCTATGTAGTAGTTATGAACCATGCCATTTGAACCTACAGATTCCTTTGATGACTGAAATGACACACGCTTTAAGCTATTCCTAGAAGGGCCAAGTGCATTCACATGATGAGATTTGACAATCACAGATTGCTTGAGGCCAAGAATGTAGAGTGACTGGTTTTGTAAAATTATTTTTCTCAACAAGTTGGGAGGTAAACCGATTTTTGGAAATGAAAATCTTTTAGATTTATACACAAACGATTGTCTTACAACTGGTTGAATTCTGAGTGGTTGCAAAGGTGATTTCCTTAAGATTGATGGTTTTTCAAATTTAGTATCCACACCCTTACCTTTCATCTTCTCAACGAGTTTCTTCAACTCACTGATGGCAATATTCTTGTCTTGTAATTGAGCTTTCAAATCTTGTATTATGAAATATTGTTCATTTTCATTTCAAAATAAAGAATATTCTTGTTGTTTCTAAACTTTGTCATTTTTAAGCTGTTCCTGACATTGTTGTAAAGCAAGTTCAAGAGAAATCAAGTGTTTCTTAGGTTTTGAAAAACTTTTTAAAAGCTCATTATAATCTTGTTTACCAACAGTTTTAGTTCGTTTGAAAAGCTCATTCGCAAGACATTCACATTCTTTTATTTTCTCAAGGTACAAACATTGTAATTCTGTTTCTTCATCAAGTGTCTCGAAAGAACGAAGAATAGAACACATGATATCTTTTGAGAGACATTCTTGCAAGATTAGATCATCTTCATTTGAAAATTCATCTTTATCAGATTGTAGTTCGTCAAGTTCTTTTCAAGAGATTGAACGTACTGTAAATCATCAACATTTTTTCTTTAAGCACTTTTTTTCAAATTCACTGGCATTTACTCTTGTCTTTTCCGCAAGAGGCATTAAAAGATCTTTTACAAGCAAAGTTATCACATGAGTAATTGGTTTGTCCAACAGATGTTCCAAACGACTTTGCCAATCCATGTCAATGATTGTTTAAAAATTAGTGATGTTGTGTTTAGCAATATGAAAAGCTTGTCTACTCTTACTTATAGAAGCTTGAGTAGGCAAAAATCCTATGTTTTCACAATATTTGGCTTGTATTTGACAAACGGTTTTCTCCACAATTTCTTTCTAATTTGATTGGCAAAATACAATTAATCAAGAGATTTCTGTGTTTGTGGTGTAAAAAGCTCGTAAAGACTGTTTTTATATGTGTAGTCGTAATGTTTGACTAACTTTTTATCCAATTTTGATCTACTCTCTTTCTCAAGAATGAGTGTCACTTCACTATTTGTTGCAAAAATGTTCGCAAGATCATCTTTATCATATTGCACCTTTTACAAACATGGTTTTTTAGATTGAGCTTTCTTGAGGTACTTAGGATTTACAAAACTTGCTCTACCATTATATTACGAACTTAGATTAGGAGCTAGCAAATGAATGGTTTAGACAGACTGATTAGTTTTATAAACAACGTCGTTTAAAAACTTTACTTGATTTTCTAAAGTAATTATTTTATCAATATCTTTATCTTGACTTATTTTGAAATCCTTTTGCAATTGTTCTTTTTATTTTCGAAGAAGATCATATCAAATGTTTTCTAAAGATCCCTGATATGCTAACTCAATATTTTTTTATTTAAATTGAAAAGTTTCATATGCCTATTGTAACACCCCTAAAATATGTCGCAGCGAAAAGGTAACCGGGGGCGTTACTTCATAATACAATAGCACAAGATATAAGAGAACGACCTCTAAATGAGTCGTTTAAAAAATAACCTTGTTGTTTCATTGAAATACATAAGTTTTAACAAGTGGTCCCATGAGTTTGCATCAACTAAAAATCATAGTTTGAAATACAACGAGGATAAAGTAGTGCATTAAAAATCCAAGTAAATGTAGTCTTGAATGCATGAAGACCTAAAGCACTTGAATTATGCCTTAGCAAGTTAGGCACCTGAGAGATACATGCTTAAAATGTCAATATAAAGTTGGTGAGTTCATAGGTTAATGTAAGTAAAAAGGTTGGACCACAAAGTTTTAAAGTAATTATTGCATGGTATACAATATCCAGAAAAGTAATTATTTCTTGGTATACAATAATCAGAAAAGTATCTATTGCATACTATACAATATTCAGAACCGTAATTATTGCATGGTATACAACATTCCGGACAGTAACTATTGGATGGTATACAATATCTGGAAAAGTAATTATTTCAAAGCTACTTGCGTCCATAAGTAAAAACAAGCAATGTATCTCACCTAGAGATTTGTAAAAGAGTGATAAACAAGTTAAAGCGGGGCTATAAACTCACCTCTAGTGAAAAATATTGATTTTAGAAAATCAACAAAGGAAAGTCATCACAATAAGTCCGGTATGCAACCTATTTATTTATAGGTCGATTTAAAATAATGCAAGCGAAATGAAACGATGCACAAAATATTTTTAGAAAGTAACATCACCCGCAAACGTTTGTTTCATATTTTAGTTAATCAAACTTGATTTCGAAAATTATATGATTTTTACTTTCGTTTCGACACTTACCGAGAGTTACTATGCTTATCTTACTAATATATACTTTACGTCTAATAAAAACTTTTCTGTTTTAGTAAACTCCTAACGCTTACGAAATATCGGTTTTATAAAGTCGCTAATGCGCCTTGATAATTTATAAGTGATACACTATTATTCGGTAAGATTTTTATAGTCTAAACGGACCCGAAAACGCTCGAAAACGCAAAAATAAGTTTCAAACAACACCTATATTTACCCAAAATGAGTGCATGAAATTTATTACATTTTTCGAAAAATAGTCCAACTTTTACGGAGTAGAAATCCTTTGTTATTGACTTTCATGACAAAATAAATGCTTCTTATCGTAGCGAAAAATCATTCCGGACAAGTTTTCTTTAATAAGTTTAATTCGATTCGGACCCGAAAAGGGGTCAAAATGTACGATTTAGAAACTGCTCAGAATGTACCCAAAACAGTTTTGCCGAAAAGTGTTCCCAAACTTCATTTGACCATAAATTGCTCATTTTAAGTTCTATTTTAGTGTTATGTAGGTCAAAATATCCATAACGACATCTACTATCATATTATTATAATCTTAACATCTCAAAATATTTTTAAGTAACCCTTAACACGTGGGCTGTTTGGGACAACCTACAAAATTTCCCAAAATGCCAAAATAACAAATCTGCAACTTTTCCAAACGCCTAATCTAACCTGTCTTCGTTCACTACTAATTCAAACATCAAAAGCAACTCATAACTAACCTAATCCCTTCACCAACAAGATACAACTTCACTAACAACACTAGTTTAGTTTATGAAAAACATAACACAACATATGGGTGATGCTAGTTTTTTTTAGAAAATACATAAACATGATATGATAAATAAGAACGTAAATGAGTATGGAAATGAGTTAGTAATGCTTACAAATAGATGGTGATGATTGGTGAATAAGAACATAATGAAAACACCAAATTATGCAAGAAAGCCCTAGATTTAATGCTCAAAACCCTAGCTTCCAAAACCAACACTTACATCTTCTTGGAAATACTTAAACTAACTTGGAAAATGATCTTGAATCTTTCTACAGGGTTGTCAAAATTATTGGGAGAGAAGGAAGAGTTTGTGTTGTTTTTGAGTGTAGTGAATGAGAAAGAAGAGGAATTTATTTATTTAGAAAATGGAAGTAACTAGCTTAAGAAAAATATATTCAAGACAAAGAAACACAAGCTTTAATGAGGGCAAAGGATGAGGAGTGGAATTGGTGTAAGAAGGGAAGGGGGAAAGGGTGTTAGGTTGGTTGTGTAAGAAAGTTGGAAGGAAGACTTTGAATTTAGCATACTAGTTGGTAAGTTATAAGACTTTGCATTATTTTGTGTACATCTACACTATGAGCTTTGGTTTTGGAGTGTTTTAGGGGCTGGATTTATATAATTTTTGATAGTAAATAAGTATTTAGGGTATTTGTAAACGTGGTGAAGGTATTGGGTAAGTTGTGCATGCATGTACGCATTAAAACACGAGTTTAAACGAGTTACATAAAAAGTGGTAGAACCAAATGTATATGACTTGTAAAAATAATGCTCATAAGATTGATAATATGTTTAAATAATGTAAACTAAACTTAGTCTAGGGTCGGTGTGCGTTGATGAGGTGTCATTTTATACACTATTTCAGGGTCATTTAACCCTCTAAATCATGCAAATATGCCCAGATTACGTGCTTAATCATTTGTTTTCAGGTTTTTAGCACTTGGATGGATTTGAGAGGAAATACATGTGACTTGGGCTTATTTGAAGAAGAAACAGACAAGATTACGGACTTGCACCAAGATTCACCAAGAAGTATTGTTCTCAGAGCGTGGAGACGGTGTTACAAGCATAAAAGCGACGCCGTCATGATCTATATAGTGACGGCGTCAGAGATCTGGTGACGGCGTAAGAACGTGGCCTACCTAAAGAAACCCTAGAAGATTTTGTGTCACGAGATTAAGAAGATCATTTCACTTGCGCGCGAAGTACCAGATATTGTTTTGGTCATAACTCCTTCATACAAACTCGAATTTTGATGATTCAACAGCCCATGCGATCGCAGTGAGAAAATCTACAACTTAGTGAAAAAGTCGTAGCGATGGCGTCACTTGTTAACCCTGATGCCATCGTAACAAACCGACTTAGGGTTTGCCTATATATACAGCCTCATAACTTCGTTTTTATCAAGCCCCCAACCTTAAGTCTGATTCTAAGGTTTGGGTAGGTGTTTTTCCAACAACTTAGAAGATCTAATTCAATCCATAAACATCTTGTAATGGTTTGATTATCATATCTATCTTAATTCATGTCTTCAATTCCTTTTGTTAATTATAATTTCTATTGTTTGAGTATGCTTGGCTAATTCATCCAGTATTTATTTGGGTATGTATGAAACTTGTCATTAGTTGATTATATCTTGTTGTTTGTGACAGATTCAATGAGTATAATTGATTATAGTTTATAATTCTTGTTTCTTATTGCTTCTTGTTGATGAATGTGCCCGTTAGGCTTTAGAAAACCAGATTTTGTTTGTATCGTTGTTGATATGTCTAGGGAAATGCGTGTAGTGTAGAAAGGATACCATTGGGTAACAGTCTTCATACTACCTTACCCCCTTATATGGTTGATCCCTCTTAAGTTATTTTACACGCATTTAATATACTCTTAGGGGCCTTGTAATAGTCTTCATACTACCTTACTTGTGCGTTGTCCTAACAGAATATTAAATAGACGACGGGTTCGTGTAATCCGTTCATGACCTAGGAAATACTTACACATTACATCGCAAATGTGACAAAGCAATAGGTAGAATTGGATAGCTATCAAGGAGTAATGCATCCAAGGTAAATACGCTTCATTGTATAATTGTTATTAAGTTTATTAATAGTTAATTAGCTTAAAACCAAAACCTCTCTAAAACTAGAATTTACTTGCTTTCATAAAATATAAAAACACAAAAAGAATCTTCCTTCAACCCTTGGACCTTAGTGAACATTCAATCCGGCCTTAGTGCTATTCCCCTTGAGAACGATAACAACCCCTGAGTCTTGCCTATACTACTACTACTAAAATGGTTAGGTACTCTGCCTAGGGAGTTGTAAAACTTCTTGTTGAAGTCCTACAACGGCCCCCATGATGTGTTATATGTTTAAGCAATGGCAGGGCAAAAGTGTACAAAAAAAATTATATATAAAAAAAAGTAAAAAAATTATACGGGTTGCCATTTGCTTATGTTTATGTTTATCATAAAGTCAAGAAAAGAAAAAGAAAAAGATTGATGTAAAGTTGTGTAGAGTTTGTATATATCTTTGTTCGAGTCTTGGCTTAGCAACCAAACTAACGTGTATTCATATAAATAATTAGTTAACCCTTCCACTCCAAATTTACCCAAAGCTACCCAAATGTATCCCATCCGTTTTTGTTTCCATATACGTTGTCTTACACCTACACCCCACAACCCTTTAAAAGACCTCTTAGATAATAATGAATAATGCTTGCGCCTAGTGGTAGAGGTTTGATCCTTTACCAATCCTGTGGTAATTTATATGCTATGACATGTAATGAGTGTTGATTTTTTGTTTCCCCTTTATGTTATAATTTATTATACACCCAAGTGAAAGTAAGAATCCCAAACACTAATGTGAGGTGCTAGTATATACTTTTCGTGCTTTTAATTATGAGGTCTAAAAGGTTGTGTTGTAAAGTACTTTTAAAGAGTAGGTTAAATGACCCTAATATTGCTATTGTCTAGGTAGAAAAGCCCATTTGCTTAAGGACAAGCAAATCCCAAGTGTAGGGGTAATTGATGAGGTGTCATTTTATACACTATTTCGAGGTTATTTAACCCCCTAAATCATGCAAATTTGCCCAGATTACTTGCTTAATCATTTGTTTTTAGGTTATTAGCACTTGGATGGATTTTGGAGGAAATACACTTGACTTGGGCTCATTTGGAGAAGAAACGGACAAGGTTACAGACCTACACCAAATCTTTGGAAGATATATGCATACAGTGGCTGGAGATGGCGTCGCAGGCATAAAGCGAAGCCGTCGTGATCTATATAGTAACGGCGCCAGAGATCTGGTGACGGCGTCAGAACGTGTCCGACCTAAAGAAACCCTAGAAGATTTTGTGTCACGAGATTGAGAAGATCATTTCACTTGCGCGCGAAGTACCATATATTATTTTTGTCATAACTCCTTCATACTAACTCAGATTTTGACGATTCAATAGCTCACACGATCGCAGTAAGAAAATCTACAACTAAGTGAAAAACTCATGGTGACGGCGTCACTTGTTAACCCTGACGCCGTCGTGAAAAACCGACTTAGGGTTTGCCTATATATACAGCCTCATAACTTCGTTTTTATCAAGCCCCAAACCCTAGGGCTGACTAGAGGGTTTGGGTAGGTGTTTTTCCAGAAACTTAGAAGACTTAATTCAATCTATAAACATCTTGTAATGGTTTGATTATCACTTATATCTTAATTCATGTCTTCAATTCCTTTTGTTGATTATGATTTATATTGTTTAAGTATGCTTGGCTAATTCATCTAGTATTTATTTGGGAATGCATGAAACTTGTCATTGATTGATTATAACTTGTTGTTTGTTCTTTTTGTTTCCTATTGCTTCTTGTTGATGAATGTGCGCGTTAGGCTTTAGAAAACCAGCTTTTGTCTGTATCGTTGTTGACATGTCTAGGGAAACGCGAGTGTGTAGATAGGATACCATCGGTAATAGTCTTCATACTACCTTACCCATTATATGGTTGATCCCTCTTAAGATATTTCAAATGCATGTAATGTACTCTTAGAGGCCTTGTAATAGTCTTCATACTACCGTACATGTAATCCCTAGCAACGACACCAAAAACTTGATGCGGTTTTCGTAAGGGACTTCTACATGAAGTTTTACAACTCCCTAAACAGTGTACCTAATCGTTGTAGTGTAGTATAGG
Source organism: Tanacetum coccineum (assembly GCA_026074375.1). NCBI lineage: Eukaryota > Viridiplantae > Streptophyta > Magnoliopsida > Asterales > Asteraceae > Tanacetum > Tanacetum coccineum. Next base: position 47,324 of record BQNB010040119.1, read on the forward strand.
CAAGAATCGGGGGTTGTTATTGTTCTCTAGGGGAATAGCACGAAGGCCGAATCGAATGTTCTCTAAGGTCTAAGGGTTGAAGGAAGATTATTTTTATGTTTTTATATTTTATGAAAGCAAGTAAATTATGGTTTTAGAGAGGTTTTGGTTTTAAGCTAATTAAACTAATAAACTAAATAACAATTATACAACAAAGCGTATTCACTTGGGATGCACTACTCCTTGCAAGCTATCCAATTCTACATATTGCTTCGTCACACTTAAGATGTAATGTGTAACTATTTCCTAGGTCAT